>JXTB01000669.1:0-19807 GCA_002914805.1 Parasponia andersonii
GCCATGTCGTACGGTAAGTTTAGAAGGAGGTGGTCTGCCAGCATCGATCCCGGCTGCAGGCTTCGGACGAATGAGCCTGCGGCTTGGACTGAATCTGCATTGTGGACCAGCGACATGACCTCGAGGAAACGCGAGAGGTACTCCCGCGGGGATTCGTCCGCGGCCTGTTCCAAACGGTCTAGGTCTCGCATGGTCTTCTGCTGTTTTCGGGCGCCCGCATACTGTCTCAGGAAAACCCTGCAGAAATCCTCGAACCCATTGATGGACTTCTCTGGGAGCTGCCTGAACCAGAGTAGGGCTGGTCCTGCAAGGGTCGTAGAGAAAACTTTGCATGTTACAGCCTCGTCCCTGGATTCTAAAGCCATCTTCTGCTGGAAGTGGTATATGTGGTCGAGGGGGTCAGTTTTCCCTTCAAACGGCCTGAAAGTCGGGGTCGTGAAATCTCTCGGCCTTGGCTCCATCTGAATCCAGTCAGCGAAGGCCGTCCGATTGATGCCTCGCACGGTTTGCTCCGCCAGATCGTCTGGGGTCTGGCTGTGATGATTGCCGAGTCTCTTCCCCAACTCTGCCATCATCTCCTGCTTCCAGTCGGGGGGTGTACCTACAGGGCTCTCATGGTGTCTTCCACCCACTCCCCCCCTGGTTTGGAAAGGTCTCGACTGGCTTTGGCTTTGCCGTTCCCCCTGCATTCGTATCCCGGACGGGGCGGGAGCCTCTCCCTGCGGTTGGCTTCTGAACTCCTGCTGGATTTCCTCGTCGAAATCTTCCCTCGGCTGGGTTCTGTCTTCGCTGGCTAGCAGACCCTCAAGGCGAGCATTATCTCTGCGTACCTCTGCGACCTCGTCCCTCAAGCCCAGGACGGCCTCATGGGCCCTCTCCGCCTTTCTGTTTGTTTCTGCCAGGGCGGTGAGTACCTGATCCAGCTTTTGTCCCAAGTCCGGTCGTTCCTCTCGGGAGCTCCCCTCGGTATCAGGACGGGAACTCCTGGTCGTCATTCTTGAAGGTGCCATCAGACATTGTATGGCTTTTGTATTCGGGGGAGAGCGCGTTTGCGAGCTCCTCGCTCTCTTTCCACGCTCAACCTCTTTCCCACAGACGGCGCCAAACTGTTGGAGCGGTTTTACACCAGTCGTCCACGTGTCATGAACTGCTGATGCTGGATTCTCCAACTGTTCACGTGCCCTTGCTACTTCACAAATCCCTGAACTCCAAGCAGGATCGGAGAGGCGGGGGTGGCTACCTGCAAAGACTCTCCGATGCTTAAGTCAGTGGTTTTGCTTTGCGTTTTTGGTAGCAAGGAGAAAAATATATCAAATCAATTCATAAACTTATCTCTTTTTCGTGTTTTCTTCTTTTTTCTTCTGCTCTCAGATTGTCTTTTTTCTTTGTAAGTGCTTTTTTTGTACTCAAGAAAGCAACATGCCTCCTTTGGACGCGTAGCTTTCATATATGAAGTCCTCTGATCATCAACAGTGTTCTTCTCCATCTTTTGAAAAGTAAAATAATATATTTTTTAGTACCTTTCACTCCCGGATCTTAAAACCATCATGGGCCGAGATTTCTGTGACCTCTTCTGTGCTACCGCGGCATGATTTCCGCCGCCTCCTATCGTTTCAATCCGTCAGGAGCGAGATTTGGGCACATCGCCGTTCTGTCAGGATGGCTTGTCCCTGCGCGCGCACCTACCCAGAAACGCATTAAATGCCCTGTCGGGGTCCGGAGCCGTGGGGCTGTCTTCCATTGCATCCAGTCTGAAGACCCTTGGGGCTTCTGATCCCTACGACAGTTGAGGCGAGGGTCGCTGCTCCCAGATAGCAGACCCTCGGGGTCTGATGATCCTTGGGGCTTCTGATCCCAACGACAGTTGAGGCGAGGGTCGCTGTTCCCAGACAGCAGACCCTTGGGGCTTCAGACCGCCAGCTGTCATGGACTCGAGATCTGACCGATTGAGCCGTTTGGGATCAGTGATGGATTCTGCCTTAAATTCGGAAGACCCACATGCCGATGTCGGGATCACGTGCGATCCGCGTGACCCTTCTCACGGTTCGAGGCTCGGGAATGGGCCCCACAAGTAGTAGTTGGTTTGAGTTGGAGTTGGAGTTGGAGTGGACCAAATTGATGGTAGACGATAAAAAGAGTGTCTATGTGCATCCCAACAAGACCAAGTTGTGAAGCTAAAAAGATGCATCATCAATCTTCATGTAATGTATTTAATATGATAACGGTAGAGTAGCGGACAAATTGGGACTGTGACTGTGCGTGTGTTATGACCAAACATATATTTCTTATAAAAAAAAATTGAAGAAGAAAAAACAGCTTTGGTTTTGCGTCGTGTCCAATTTGCACCCAATACTTTTTGATATCATATCTTTCTTTTTTCTTTTGGTAATGGATATCATATGTTTCTTAAGACAGTTTATTAAGTTTTAATTCTATAATCCTATTAGTTATCGTTTGAAAAAAAGACGGAAAACAACAACCATGTCGTTCCTCTAAGGATATTGCATTTAGGATTTAACATTTTTTTATGTACTTTTTTTTAATTGAACAAATGGCGAGGAGAATCAACCAATGTAACTATCCTCTCTGAGTGTTAACAAAGTACCTCCAACCTCGTCTAAAAATATTTACTAATAAATATAAAGGATAAGTTTCTCATACTAAGTAATGGGATGTATCACTTGAGTTACACCGAATAATTAGTGAAAATAACATACTAACGAGATAAAATCGGGGCAATCTCTACAAAGTATGGGGCTGGTTGGAATCAAGCTTATGACCTTAAGCTCCCAAAGTCAACTCATTATCACTATGCCCCTTGTTCATATTCTTTTTATATTAATTATGGAAATGAACTAATTTGTTATTTTTTTTTTGGGATAATATCATTTTTATATTTTGTATTATAATATTTTATTTAAATTATATATTGTGTTTTGATTATTATTAATATTGACTTTTATATTTAATATTTATTGCAAATTTATAAACTGACATCAATTTTGAACAGTTAATTTATTAATATAATTTAATAAACTTATTCTCGAATTAATTTTTATATGATTTATTTTTAATTTTTTAAATAACATCTTAGTAAATGGACTGCTCTAAATTGATGTTAAAGTATAAATTTATAATGAATTTTAAATTCAAAAATTAATATTGATAATAAATAAAATATAAAATATAATTTAAATAAAGTGTCGTATAAAAAATTATATTATCGTTTTTTTTTCCTTTGTGGAGTGAGAATATACGACCAGGATTTGTAAATGACAAAATTGAATTGAATTATTTGGCCATTTTATTTCGTTTCAATCTCAACCGTCACTGAAAAATCTGAAAGCTAATAATATTGCACCACGTGGAAGGTTGTAAGAAAAAGGAAAAGTTACAGCAGCTCCTCACCACTAAAAATATGGTAAGTTTGGGGGTCTTTCTTGAAAAATAGCATTAATAAGTTTTGAGGTCTTCGTGGAATGGTCAAATAAGTTGGTATTTGAAAGAACGGAAGAAGGGTTATATGATATGAATCTGAAAACATAGATAGATGGAAGAAGAAGAAGAAGACAGACGAACACAGATACAGAGCTCCGACGATGGAGGAGGAGACACGCAGAACGTCGAGCCAAATCGGGTTAAAGTTAAAGACCAACATGTGTTGCAGTTTCTGGATTCCATGGACGAATATCTAACCCAAATGGATTCATTGTCTACCATTCTTCGCCAGGTGAAAAATTTATCCTTTCTACTAAACCCTAACCCTTTTGAGTTTTTCCAAACCCTAACACTCATCTGCTACCTGGTATTGAATATTGATTATAGTAGTATTGACTTTACGGGGAAGAGAAGTGAAATTCAAGCATATTTAGTCTACATATTGAATTTGACAGGGATGGCTTGAACTGGCCAGTGCTCGGCATTCCATGGGTGCGTCGCGTGTCAACGGTGCCTTGTTGGACTTGAAAATCCACTCTGCTCCTACCTCACTGCGAGTTTCGGAAGATGCTGTTGGTATAGTCTCCTCGGCTTTTTCTTTTAAATTGGGTGTTGATATTGAGTGAAAGATCCTCAAATTACTAAATTATTTGGTTGACATTGTAGTTTGTATCTAAATATTTTTTTTTTAATTTTTTTAATGAAATATGATATATTTTCTAGTTGATTCGGAAGTGGAGAAAGCACATTTTACATTGTGCAAATGGGCATCCTCTGAAAATGGGAAACCTGGCTCTGGAGAAGGAAAATTCAGGGGGGACAATTTGCGGACAAAGTCTGGTAGTCCACAGCTCCGAAATCGAAGTTTATCTCCATTTTCTGGTATAGTTGTTTTTTTTCCTCTAGTCATATATAGATAATCAGTTTAGGAGTAAAAAAAAAGAATTAATGTCACTTTCACCTTGTTTTATTAGTATAAAGCATCCAAGACCAAATGCCATAAGGTTCATGCATAGAATATTACAATCCCAAGTACTAAGATAACAATAAATTTTGTGGCTTTCCTGAGCTATTCTGCATTAGTTTGTTCTGATCGGATGCTGTTTTATCTTGTTTTCTGTTTTGAATGAAGAAAATCCGGAGAAAACCTCACCGCAAAATGGAGCCCCCCTTGTAGTTGATGATCAAGTAAGTGTCTAGCAGATCATGGTACTCTGCACATGTTTTTAATGGTCACACCTTAGTTTAGTATAAATGAACTATGATGCCCAAGCTCCTAGAAAGTGCTTGTTGATACTAAGTGGGATTCTTAACTAAAGCATTTTAGCTGCATATGCTTTCATAAGGGCCATCCCTAGGCACTAATACTATAAATCTTGTTTTCCTGTTGTCATAGGTTCAGAAGGAGCGATCGAAATCATTGTCTGTATTTGGCACTCTGGTTTCCCCAAAGCTTCGAACTGCCCAACTTTCTTTTGAGACAGGTGAATAACTTTGCAGGGTTGCTTTTCAAAATCTCTCTTTTCTTCACTCAATTGAATGATTGGGTTCACTTGTTATTCTTCTGTAGCACTTGAGAAGCTTGTAGAAATTGCCAATGCACGTTCAACAATGCTACGTGCTTTTGATCAAGTTAGGGAAGAACTTGAAGGGACGTGAATCTTATATTCCTTTAAGTATTTTGTTCTCAACTTTATGAGCTCAAACACGGAGGTGTTGTATTGCAATTGACCTCCTCTTTTGCAGCCATAGACGATATTTTGGAGATGAAAAATCTTTTGCATAATAATGGCATTTGCTGATTCTTCAGTGAAATAAGGGAAGCAACTGTAAGTTCATAGCAATTCCGTTGGGAGAAAACAAAAGAGAATAGAAAGTAATCAAACTTCTTTAGTTGGTTTGTTCCCTTTTCTTCGTGAGGCTGAGGCCTGACCTGAGTGGATGTCTCTTTTTTTCTAAAGGAAACATTTGTCGTTTGATAAATGTTCCCGTTCAAAGTTTTCTGAAAGATGTCGCAAACGATTTTTTTTCCTCATTTATTGAAGGGTAAACTGTAAAAAAAAATAAAATAAAATAATACGCTGAAGTCTGAGTTTTTTGCAATTTAAATCCTAAAATTTGGACTATATAAAATAATACTTTGATTAAGAATTTCCGAAAATTAATACCCTGAGTGATTTTTTGAATAACTGTAACTGGTAAAAGATAATAATATCCTTAAAATTAAATATAATAATAAAGACTAATGTAATTTTATTCGAAGATATTATTATTTTTTTATTATTATATTCGGTCAAAAAGTCAGTTCATAGTATCAAATTTTTTAAATTTTTATTTAGACGTATTATTTTGTGAAATCTAAATTTTATAATTTAAATTGTAAAATATTCAAACTTTAAGATTTTTTTTGTAGTTCATCATAATTCTTAATCTCAGATATTATTTTGCGAAGTCTAAATTTCAAGATTTAAATTGCAAAACGCTCAAATTTTATGATATATTTTTTTTTAAGTTCACAATAAAGGTTAAGAATTAAGATAGGTTTCTTGTCTACATTTTTATGTCGTTTTCTTCAAGAAATGTCGTTTTTCTATTTAAATTTTCGTTGTCGTCCTTTTCTTCTGTACTGTTGTGTTCACTGTTCACAATTATCTCATCTGTTGGTTGCCTGCCGCTTTTCAATTTGAACCCCTATTTACGCCTTTTTGTCGTTTCATCCAGTACTTGTCGTTTTTGTCCTTCCATCGTTGATCAATGATGTGTTGATGCTTTTACATTTTTCGTATTTTGATTTAGAAGTCGTTTACACTTTTCTGTCCTTCTATCTATTGATTGTCGTTTTCGTACGACTACTTATATGAAGTAAATCCCATATGTTATAATCTTGTCGTTTCTTAGTTGTCGTTTTGATTATCCTGATTTATGTAAGATTATCATCCTTCATTTCTAAAAGTGGGGTAAATCACATTCTTTTTTTGTTTTTAATAACTTAAATCCCATTTTCGTTTCTAATTTTTAAAAGTGTCTTAAATTTGGTCATATAACTATGTTTTCGTCTCAGTTACCTCCTTAAATATTTGAATGTCATATTTTCTTATTATATATAAGCAATTGTAAAAAATAAAAATTAAAAAGAATAATTAATATCAAATTTTATTGTATTCAAATATATGTTTAAAACGGGAGTTCAAAATTATGGAAGAAATGTTGTTACCTTTTGAAATCGTTGATAATAGCCCGGAAGCAACCATATCTAGTCTAACGAATGATCTTTAATATTTTAGGAATTCAATTATAACAGTTTTTAAACATACAAAAGTTCTTTTTCCGAGCTTTATCTAAATTTAAAAGTTAAAAATATAATATCTTTAGCAATTTTAATTCTAATTTTGACTATATATCTGGTTTTGATTTTTTTTAAAAGAAAAATAAGAATATATTATTTGATACTAATAAAAAAAGTAGGGTTAACTTTGGGAAAAGACAAAACCTCAATTTTATTCTTCTTTTATATATCTGTATATATGTTGTGTTTGTGGTACCATTGTTTAAACGTAGACCATACACCAAAACTGAGAAAATAAAAGTAAACAAATAGTTTCATAGTAGCAAAATATGAATCTTTAATAGTTATGGACTAAATGAGACAATGTCATGATATTTTGAAAGTGAGGACTAAAATAAGGTTTTTACCTATTTTAAAAGAACTAAAAATAAGACTCTCTCTTTAAAAGATTTATCTTAGTTCTTTTGAATTGTCGTTTTTTTGTCCTTTTTTCCCCTTTATGGGTTTAAGGTGTTGGTTGTTTTGGTTATTTAGTTGTCGTTTATCCATATGTGCTGTCACTTCCTATCGTTTTCACTTCTTTGTCCTTCTTTCCGTTTAATTTTTCGGCCTTTTTTTTTTTTAAAAAAAAAATCTGAATGTTGTTTGAAATCTTACGCAGTCTCTTGATAGCCATTTCCCGTTATTTATTTATTTTTACTCTCTCTTCTTCTTCTTCTTCTTTTTAACAAAAATGATAATAAAAAATTAAAAAAAATCCACTAAAATGATCGCTAAAATAATGTGTTTGTTTTTACAAGCATTTGTCCTTTTTTTGTCCCTCGGCTCGGGATATTTATTCTATAAAACAATCTAAAGGATTATTTTGAGTCAAAGAATTATGTATCCGGTCAAAAATTATCCCAAACATAAGATGGGAAGATTTTATATGAATATTTGTAAGTAAAAAATATGAATGATGACAAGAAGATAATATCAATAAAAAAACAAATATTTAAAATTTACCTTTATGTAATCCAATTACGTTTGATTATAAATGTAGATATTTTAACTAACAGAAAAAATAATGATAGATATAGCAATTAGTGTGGCATCTAAACAGAATTGACCGACACCAACAATTTGGAAAAAAAAAAAAAAAAAGAAACCAAGAAATTACTGCCGTTTCCAATGATTCATCAAGCAAATGAAAGAGTCTTCTAGCTGCTGTGTTATTGAGTGAAAAATATCGTCTTTCCCGGTTGGTCAAAAGCAGTCAATTGATAGAAAAGTTAATTTTTAACATTTAAATCAAGTTTTTATACAAATTGAGAAGACGCCA
Source organism: Parasponia andersonii (assembly GCA_002914805.1). Classification (NCBI taxonomy): domain Eukaryota; kingdom Viridiplantae; phylum Streptophyta; class Magnoliopsida; order Rosales; family Cannabaceae; genus Trema; species Trema andersonii. The sequence goes on from JXTB01000669.1 coordinate 8,046, forward strand.
AATCAACTTATGTTTATAAACACAAGCAACCCTAATCAAAATCAACTTTACGGTAACCAAAAAAGCAAATAAACTCAGCTTTTAAGGCTTTCATAGTAACACAAATATTTTGTCCTATGGTTGAATACACAATGTCAATGAACAAATAAAAGAAATAATTAATTTAGACAAATTTATATAGTGTAGTTCATAAGAGAGATGAAAAGATTAATGCAGACCTTGAAACCGGAATTCGATTTATCGCACAATTATTGTCGTTGATTCCCGTTCAAGCCGAATTTGACTAACCGAAAGGCTCAACATATTTGCTCTGCTCTCCCTAAAGATTATTTTAAATTCTCATTTTTTGTATTATTTTTAGGCCTTAATTTTATTTTATCTTTGACTAGTTTACATTCAAGTTCATATTAAATACTTAATATAATTTCCCGTTGATGTTTCATTAGGCTATAAAAAAAGATATGAGACCTCGTCATGAAGTGATAGGGATGTTAGTTAACATGTTGAGCCTTTTAGTTAATCGGATTCGTCTTGAACTTAGCTTCTTTCTTTAGTACTAGGATATAGACTTTGGAACTTGGACAAAATAAGTACTGCCTGCATATGGACAAAGGAATATTATCTATTATTGAATATTATCTATTATTAATCAAACGAATAAGGAAATCAATTAAGATAGATATATATATATATATATATACCAGTAATTTAAAATATTTTTCTCTTGTTTGTTCTAATCGATCAAGTGTAATTTTGAGAGTACGTAATCCTATTCTTACTTTTTCTTTTTTTTTTTTCTTTGAAACCAAAGAAGAAATTAAAGAAATAAAGAAACAGCAAAATTAGCCGAAATAACAATAGAAGAAAACTTTTTAACAAAAAAAAGAAAAAGAAAAAGCAAAACAATAGAAGATATCTAACGAGAGAACATAATATCAAAGTAATAGAAAAATAGAAACATAACAACATTAAAACTAGAAAAGAAAACCAAAAAACTCGACTAAATTTTCATACTTCGAAGAAAGACGCATAGCGAGAGTCATTTGTTGCGGTCGTGGTCATGGAAAATAACTCAGTTAAGCCCCCTATTTATATTTATAACGTCGTTTCCTAGTCTCCCAGGGATCCAATTAAAATCTTCCATGCATTTACAGATATACCCTTCCTTTTCGCTGGCCATTTACGCAATATTTCGTGGCTTGTTTTTCGCTCTTGTTTAACAATAATCAGTTTGCCGTTTAATCCTAATTGTCATTTTCAAGAATTATAAACGATATGTCGTATTTTCTAGATGCTGACCTTATTTCATTTTTAATTGTCGTTATAATACTTGGGTGTCGTTTCCTTGTTAATTGTCATTTTTGTCCTCTTTTTTCTTTCTTTCTTTTTTTTCCCCCCTCCATGGGGTGTCGGGGAATAATGGGTTTACTGCTTTTATCGTCTTTTCCCCCATAGTTTTAAATTTTTTCCGTTATTTGTCGTTTTTATTTTTCATGTCGTTTAGCTCTTATAGCTACTATATTACAAAAAAAATTCTCATTTAAGTACCTAAATTTTAAACTCTTTTTATTTTTTTGTGCTTCAACTTTTAGAACGGTTCCTTCTTAGTCCCTAAATAGTTATTCTGTTAAAATCTGTTGAATTTAAAGACACATTAGTAATTAATTTTCAGTCTTTTCTATTAAAAATCTACTAAGAATATGTTAAAAAAAAACTATAAACTTTTTTAAAATTTAAGAATCAAAATGAAAATTTTAATAAAATATGCATTAATATCAAGACACGAATATATAAATGCATATACAAATAAAATTCAAAAGAGATAGGAAAGGATTAATGCATACCTCGGAAAATCGAATTTATAATGTTGATAAATAGATTCTGATTTATCTAAGAAATACTGCTCAAGGCGAATTTGACTAACAAAAAGGCTTAACATATTCACTATGTTCTCTCTAAACATAATATTTTGAATTTTCATATTTTCTGTTATCCTTAATTAATATTCGTGTCCTTTATTGCTTGTGATCAAGTTATTAGACACATAATCTAATTGTTTGTTAATGGTTGCTTAGGGTATCTCCAGTATTGCACTAAATTGGTGCAAAATACTATTTTAGTGTTAAAAATTCTCTTCAATGCGACACTATCTTTTATACCAAATTTGGTGTAATACTATTCAAACTTTTTTATTTTCCCAATTGCACCCACTTTATAATTTCCTATAAATGTATTCCCAATATATCATTTTTTGTTAAACTTTATTATCTATAATTATTTAATTTATTTCATATTTAATTTAATTTGATTATAATATAAACTAAAAATACAAGTACTAATAATTATTAAAATATAATTCCTCATTAAAATCTATGATCTAAAAACTTCATATGAAAAATTAATACTAAATACCAATATAAACTAAAATTCTAATAGCAATTTAGCAAATACAATATAAACTAAAACAATAAAAACGAGACTTGCAGCAAAAAACTAAAACATCAACATAAATGAAAACAATAACTTAATACTCGAGGAGATCGGTGTCGGATCCTCCTAAACGTTGTGTTTTTTTCCTAATATTTTATTAAATGCAATATATAGTCAATAAAAAGTAATTATTGATTTTTAGTATTGTTAACTTATTAGAATATAGTAATTTTATAAAATAAATGCAATATATAGTCAATAAAAAGTAATTATTGATTTTGTTAACTTATTAGAATATAGTAATTTTATAAAATAAATTAATTGCTGAAGGAATAAAAAGATAAAGAATAGAAAGATAATATTTTTTTTATTGTATAGAGTTCTGCTTATAAAATAGTGTGAAAGTTACATCATTTTGATGTTATAGGTTGGAGATAACCTTAGATTACAAAAGATATGGAAGCTTTAACATAAAGTGGCGGGAAAACGTGGTTAAGGTATTGAGCCTTTTTAGTTAATCGAATTCATCCCAAACTTGGCTTCCATAATTTTAATATATTTGAATTTGGATCTTGCATAAAATACATCTTCTGTGATCGGTCTATATATAAAAGAGGAATAGTATGTTATTAATCAAAGAAGATTAAATATTTTTCTCTTGTTGAAGTACTATCTCATGAAGCATAATTAAAACTAATGAAAGGAGTTTTTATATATATTTTCCACTTTTGACTCTTTTGGTCGTTTGAGACCAAACGAAGTTAACAAGAAAGAGAAATTGAAAGAAGAGCACAATTGGCCGGAAAATCAATAGAAGAAAACTAATTACAGAATAATATAAAAGGAAAAAAAAAAAGGAACTATATGAAAATAGGAATTAAGAAAAACAAAATAGACTCGAGTGAAGCAACTAAATCTTACATACCTCGAACAGAGACATTGTGCTTGTCATTATGGAAAGTAATTGAGTTTAAGCGCCGTATTTATAACAGAGTTTCATAATTTCAGAGGATTCTAAACCGACTTAAGGCCCAATTAAAATCTTCCATCTATTTACATAAATACCCTTCAATTTTGCTTGCAATTTATGCATTATTGCCTTGCTTGTCTTTCCCATTTGTTCAACAATAATCGGCTAGTCGTCTAATACTATTCGTCGTTTTGCATAATTATGAACGACATATCGTATTTTATAGATGGAATTTGACATTTGAGTAAGAAACGACACTTCGTTTATATGTTATGTGATGTTATGTTACATACATGTCATTTACTCTTGATATCATTTGTTTGAAATAAAAGCGACTATTGATGCAACGAGAGATTACAAGAGAAAGAGAACAATATATGATAGGTTAGCGGGTTTTAGGTTTCTCTCTTGAGGCGCCGTTTAGATAAAGACACTCTTTTTTTGGGTCGTCGTTGTTAAGATTCCTCTGTGTTTGTAGCTCTCGCTTCTCTTCACGCAGTAGGCACCTCCTCCTCATCTTATGTTGCAATGTCATTATGAATGTTATTGCATTGCATTTTTTTTTTTCTTTTTTGGAGTTAAATATGTTACTTTTTTCTGGTTGTTATATAGAAGTTGTATAAAAGATTTAGAGCTGAATGTATCATTTGTCGATTTGTATGCATTGCATTGTTATTAGAGATTTATTAAAAAGAAAAATACTTATATTTATTTGATTTTGGTGTGAGGTTTGAAGAATGGAATTCCAGGTGAAACATGCAGTGGTAATAAAAATAATGGGGCAGACAGGATCAAGAGGACAGGTGACTCAAGTGAGAGTCAAAATTTTTGGATGATCAGAATCGTTTCATCATGAGGAATGTTAAGGGACCTGTCAGCATTTTCTTTGTCTGAGAGGGAGGCCAAAAGGTTGCGTTGATTTCATCAGCCTCGAAGTTTACTCACTGCTTCTTCCCTTCCCCCCTTTTCTTCTCTCTTTTTTTTTTTTTTTTTTTCTCTCTCTGTTAGTTTATGGCTTGTAATGCCTAGTATTCACAGTTAATTTTTGTGAGATCTCTTTAATTTTATGGAATGTTTCGTGTACTTTTTGGTGCAAAACTTTTGCGGAGTTAAAAATTGTTTATGCTTTGCTATCATTTCCTGTTTCTGCATCCCCTTTTCTTTTTGTAATTTTCTTTAATGTATTCGAATGCTGAAACATCTGACTGGGAGGAAGGATGAGGATGAGACGAAGGAGAAATGGTCTGAAAATGCATACCGCATCTCATTGAAGAGAGTACATTTGAAGATTTAACATATTAACAGTCGAATGACAAAATTGCAAGAATGAAAAATAATTTAGATTGAAAACACTAATTTACTTGGAATTCGCAGTATTAGTCTTTACTAGAATTTTACAACAAAAGTGATCATCATTTTAAAGAAATAAGTCTGTTTATTGTATTATTTTTTTAAAAAAATATATAATCTCTGCACAGCCAAAAAAAAAAAAACAGAAGAAGAAGAAAAGAAAAGAAATAGGAACAAACAATACAATGTCAAATGAAAGTACAGCAAGGCCATACAAACCATAAAACTAATTCATCTATTGTTTCAAGCTATACAAGCACACAAAAAATAGCTACGGTGAATCAACCCCCTGTCACCACAAAACGGGGAAAACTGAATAGTGCTGTGGGAGAGACAATCGGGCCAGCTAGAACGCACTCCAATGATCAGAACTTTTCTTAGGAGTTTGATTCTCAGATGAGACCTTGAATGGGCCAGAGGAACCAAATGGATCTGTGTCGTCAAATGAGAACGCACTGCTGTGGCCAAAATCCTTCGTGCTGTTTATGGAGTCAAACCTTGTCAGCGTCTCACGATTCTGACCGAAATCTCTGGAGCTGCTGATGGAGTCGAACCTTGCGAGGGGATTGTGGCCAAAGTCTCTGGAGCTGTTTATTGAATCAAACCTCGTGAGCCTCTCAGGTTGGGAAGAAAACCCGCCGTCGTGCGTGCTGAACGAATCGAATCTTGAGAAATTATCAAAGTAGTGATCCCCAGCCTCACTGTACCTTGGTGAGTTGCCAAACCTGGAAAGTGGAGTGCCAGGCACAGAATCATCAAAACTAAAGGGGCTTTTTCTCTGAAAGGTGCTTTCTGCACTTGGAGATCCCGTTCTCACTGGGTTGATCGAAAAACTGTCGGAACCAAAAAAATCTCTGTGCTTCTCAGATTCCAAGTCCTGAAGGATCATGACATGACGTATGGAAAGAATTGACATTATTAAGCCATATAACAGTCAGATCCTCTCTACAACAAATATTTCTAAGCAGCCAACCATAGCACCAATGTCACGTAAAAGAACATTGTGATGCATCTCTCTTAATCTTTAGCCTACTGCACATATCAGCAGGTCCCAGCAAGACGCAAGTACAGAAAATTTCCAAGAAAAAAAGTAAATATGTGCATTCTGGTAAACTCCATAAGCACAACATTCTTGGGCCTAACCACGTACTCAATCACCAATGCAAGCATAATTCTAAGTGCCAGATATGTAACCTTAAAATACACACGAGGACACGGCAATTATTTAGAAGCACGTAAATCACATTTCAGGTCAAAATATAGAATGTAATTTAAAAGAAAACTGCATTTCTTAAATAAATGTTTCACCTAAAGCAGAAAACTGTATAGAACAAGATCATTTCATCTGTAGCCTTAATTAAAACACCCCTAGGTGGATGTTTAACTGATAAAGGTAGGGACAGGTTGCAGTAGCTAATTAATATTCCTTTACAAAGGTCCTTCGGAAGGCAATGACTTACATTGGATTTTTGAGCATTAAAACCCCAAACTGAATCAGCATCATCGTTATTGTCGAAGGCACCCCAAGTTGATTCATCAAAGCTTCTGCCCACGGAGATTTTTCAAATCAGCATTATCATGAGATGACCCATTGTTGCTAAAAAGGGATAAAATTCAAACATAGAGAGAGAGAAATAATCAACCCCCACCTATGAGTTTCGGTATCAGCTTCAGAACCTTTACCATAATGAACATCTGAAAACTCTTGAGTTGGACTCTCCCCAGTTCTGTTAACTGGACTCTCATGGGAACTTCTTGCATATTCGTCTTCATTATGGCCGAAAATAGAATCACTCTCAAGGGCACTACCTGGGGAAGCTATTTCTCTCTGAACAGAAGTTGATTGAGATGTTGGAGTGACAGATACATTTTTCACATCAATTGTGCGGTCGTTCACAAATCCTGGAAGTTGAATTTGTGTTTCCACATAAATGAATAAGTATCTATCAGCATCTACCAAAAAAAAAAGAAAAAAAAAAAAGACTTTGCTCCAATGCATCTGTAAGATGACAATGTTGACTGAAGACCAAAAATCATTTTAACAAAAGAACATGAAGAGGGCAAACCTTCATCTTCAAACTTATCCCATTCTTCATCCCAAACAGCTGCTCCCTCTTGAATGCCAGGTTCCCAGCCTTGCCAATGCATCATGAATGAAACACAAATAAGTAATTTAATTTTTTCCATTTGACAAGAAACTTAAACATACACAGTAGTACCCCTACAATAGCATGGTAGAGGAAATTTCCTCTCCAACCCACAAAAGTAGACTTAAGATATGCTGTGGAACATCAAGAAAGAAGAAAATTCCAAGAATGACCACTCTAAGCCCTCCAAGGAGATCACCAGAAACTAGTATCCATGCTGATGTTGAAATAAAACTCAGAACTTAAATCCCAGAGAGGAATTGGAAAACATACATTTATTTACATATGTATATATACATAAACATTCATGCTCGCAGACCATATGTCCAACATGCACAATGGGAAAATTTATTAGAAGTTACACTATTTAAGCGCTCTCTGTAGCAAAGGTTCTTAGCCAAAGTGCAGCAGCAGAAAATAAAGATAGAAATGGACATAAAGTACCATTTGGAAGCTCAATTATTGCACTTGACTTAACATGTAATCCATGTTTCTTGCAACGCTCAGTTAGAGCCTTCAAGAGCTCCTCAAGGTCATATTGTATTCGATCAGCACGGACCTATATTTCACAACTTCATCAGTAAAAGATAAAACTGAGAAATCCCAATAGCTCATCATAGCTAATTAGTCATAGCCCACCTGAAGGATACCATCAACACTGCCTCCTTGTTCCATTTTGACAATTGCTTGATGCAACTCCATTTTCCTCTCCTGAAAGTGAATCAATAGCATATCATTAAAAGCTATTTCGGACATCCAATTGATTAGACAGTAAATTTATAGGAAGCGGACTTTTCAAAATACCCAATGCTAGGTGGGAAGCCATGTAACAAAACTTAACGAAAAAGATGTAGCCTAACTAAGGAGTGGATAGAGTATATTGTACAGTAATTAATGGAAATCATACCTTTAACACCCCGTTCCCCTCCAAAAAAACAAAATCATTATTTTCAAAACCACTGAAATGGGAAAAGAACTCTAGAGAATGGGAGAAACTACATAACAGAAAACCAAGACACACTAAGTATTGAGCATAACAAGTTATATGGTGCTGACTATTATAACCTGAATATCTCGGAAAGTGGCCTCCTCAATAGTTAATTTAGATGCTATCTCTGCCACTTGCTTGTACTTTTCTTCATATTTCTTCCCGAGTGACTCAGCCTGTAATAAACATTGTAAACATACATCAGACAAGAACACTCAAATAATACAGGTACCGAAACTCGGTAATTTCAAAGTACCTCGCGCTTGTCTGCAGATGCCCTTTCTGTGATCTCATTTAATTTATTATCACATCTGCTTCTGTACAGAACCTGAAAAGCAGAGAAGATAAACAACAACAAAGAGTGAACAAAAATAGAACTGACTATGACCTTCAGAATTATATTGTTCAAGAACTAAATAAAGCCGTACAGGATCAAGTTACAAGAGGCATTTTTAAGGTTTTAGAATGCCAAATATAATAAATAAATAAATAGCATTAAGAAAATTAATTTATAGCCCATGTCCAATTTGTGTCTCCATGACAAAAAAGAAATTTAATGTTCATCAAAAGGCCTGCACTAGTGAAAAGCAAAAGTAGAATTATCGAGCTACCCATTTCAGGGGAAAAAGAAAAGGACGGTTGTTTTCAATTCAAAAAACTCAAGTTTAGCATATCTTTTACAGTGCAAGCATCATAAAATAATAAACCAGAAAAATGTCACCACTTAAGGGAGAAACTATATCAAGTAAGGTGTAGTTAAATTGATGCGAATTAGTCCTAGAAAAGAAAAGACACGTACAAACTAGACAAAGAAACTCAACCCTCTTGACGGCTAATGCGTCGAATTTGCAATGCTGCTTTGCTAAAATCAAATGGCCAAACATAAGAAAATAAGCTACTCACAAGTTCCTGCATTTTTGTGCGGTAGAACTCAATCTTTTCTTTTGAATCCAATATTACTTTCTTCGGTTCTTCAGCCTACAAGAATCAAAGTAGTAAAGTCTTTATTATCTGGGAAAAAGAGCAAAACTCTTAAGAAATCTGATAAATGCAAATGATTAGCTGCAGTAAATTGACTAAACAAAAGACATGCTTTTTTCCCAGCGGCTGCTGGTTCTTGAGTTTTTGAGACAGCAGAACTCTGATGCCCATTGTCACGCTGGTCTAGAAACAAGTCCCCAAATTCAGGTGCTCTTGAATTTTGCTGATTTGATTGTGCTCCATCAGCCCTGGGAGCACTTGCCTGTGTTGTTGGCCTCAAATTAATGTTAGGCCCCATAGGGTGAGGACCCAGCTGAGGCACAGGAATCCCTTGCCGCTGCTGTCCAAAACCTAAGGATAACAACAGCAATTGCCTGTCAAGAAAAATATTAAGGGGGTAAGAGAAAAATCAAAGACATTAAGAGCTACTCTAACCATTTCCAGGGCTCGGACTCCAAGCTGCATTGCCATAATTGGCCCTGGGTTGACCTGTCATAGACAGCAAGGTCTCATCAAATAAAATATTGTTTGGAAGGGCAGCTGGAAGAGAGCGACCTTCCCTAAACCGTTCCATCAAATAAAGAGCGAAGCAAAACTCTCTTAGCGAAAGCATGCTGTCATTATCTTGATCAGATAAGTCCCACACCTGCTTTAAAACCTCTGAAACAGTCCACAACTCCTATGTTAAAACTTAGACTAAAATAAACATCCATATAGAACATTTAAATTGAAAAAAAAAAAAAAGAGGGGGGCCACCTCTTGGTAACCTCCAACTCAAAAATAGATTCCGAGCCTGTTCACCGGTGATTCTCCCATCTCTGTCGGTGTCTACTTCCATAAACACTTTAGTATACTTTTGAACATCAGATGGCTTCATCTTTGGCCAAGCAAACTGGGAATCGCCGGGTACAGAGGTTCCCACTCCAACTGAAGTACCAGATGATGTCAAAGAGGAAGAAGCCGGGGCAGCCTGCTGGTTTGGGTTCAAAGGCGACTGCAGCTGCTGAAACTGTCTAACTGCAGGCTGCACGGTGAATGCATCCTGCAATGAGTTGAGTGAACTGCTCCTGCTGGAAGACTGGGGCACACTGGAAACCGGAATGACAGGTACTGAGGCAGAAGCACTACTTGCAGAATGCATGGACCTAGAAGAGTCTTCTTTTGGCAGAGAGGAGGGTGCAGAAAACACATCACCCCCAAAACCTGAACTGGAATCAAACCCATTTGCAGAAACTTCTAATGTTTTTGAGTCATTAACCGTCGGTTGGGAAGATGCTGAAACAAGAGGTTGTGGTCTGGCTGCAAGAGATGGCACAGACGGATTGATCCCTCTAGGTCCATTAGTAGGAGCTCCAGTCCTCCCACCGAGCCAATCGTTTGAGATACTAGAGTTCAAGACATTGGGAGCCACCACACTACTTGTACTTGTAGGCATGGGCTGAGGTGGTCTCACAGACTGGTTTTGCTGAGGGAAATAGTTCTGATTAATATTCGCATTTGGAAGACCAGGGCCCCTAAATCCGAAATTTTGAGACGGTGGCGCAACGGTTCCCATCGGTTGTGGAACAGGGGCGATCGAACTTGGTGGAGGCGCAGAAATAGCGGCTAGATTAATTTGTGGAGCAGGAATTTTGGCAGCAGCAGGACCATATAATGCAGCCTTGACAATGTCAGGCGTCAAATCTCGCTTACTTTGCGCAACAGTCACAAGTCTGAGAGCATTATAAAATTCGGGGCGGCCAAGAAAGCCAGTTTTGGTCTGGTCGGCATACATCCATATCTGATAAATCATACACATCATTACAATCAGCACCTAACTTTGAACTTGGGTCTATATACGAAGGATAGTATGTTAAACTTTGTAAAATTCTTTTACAACAAGGACATAATTCGACTAGGTTACCGATTATTATATCAATGACTTGAATTATGTATGTGTATATAGTTGTACCAAAATGTTAAAAGGACGAGCAAGAAACGCAAAATACTAAATCAGATCTGCAATTGTGGTTAATGGTTAGTGAAGGTTAGATAATTCAGATACAAAAATGGCTGGGAAAGGCAACAGAGGATGATATATTATCTACACTGATCCATTAAACAAGAGAAGAGAAGAGAAGAGAAGAGAAGAGAAGAGAAGAAACCTGAGCAAGAACTTGTTTGGGCAAATTGGAGCCTTGGAAGAAAGCGACGGCCTCAGGTCCGCTGATTCTGCCATCGCCATCAAAATCGGCTTTCCTAAAGTAAGCTTCGAACTGATTCATATTCGGCCCCGCCATCTCTTCACTTGCGCAAATCCAAATCCAAACCCAAACCCAAACCCAAACCCAAACCAACCCTTCTCACTGATTCATTCCCAAACCAACAAAACACGAGAATCGAACGAATCAGTGTATGAGAAATTTGTTGCGATCGTGGGATCGAGGGATTGGTGTTTAGATCGACATGAGAGACGGAGACAGGAGTGGTAAGAAGAAATTTTCCCACTAATTTAATATAGAATTGGATATTTGGGGCATTAATGTGGAAAGTGAACGGCAAAATGAAAGAAATAAAATAAATAAAGACATAAAAAAAGAGAAGCGCTTCTTCTTTTCTTTTTTTTTTTTTTTTTCCCTTCCTTTCTTGATTTTTTTTTCTCTAAAGAAATAAAAAAATGTTTCTATTATAACTCTCTATTTATGTACCTTTTCCTCTCAAATATTTGTCTTCTCCGATTTGGCGTGCCCTCTCTCCGTCGAGCGCCCTGTCTCAGTTTTTTTTCACTTACTTTGTTGGTTGGAATTTATTTTCCTTTTATTTATTTATCATCTTTTAATATATCGAGGTGTCATAAACAATATTTTATAAATGACTTTACCGAAAAACTATATATATATATATATATATATATATA
>JXTB01000669.1:30563-88906 GCA_002914805.1 Parasponia andersonii
AAAAAAAAAAAAAAAAAAAAGAGGGGTTAATCGTATATATATTTACCCAAATCCATTTTGACCCCTACATCTCAAAACATCCCTTTATTTGACGCCGCTCTTTACTTTTCTCTCACTTAACCCCTTTCTTTCGCTCTTATGTTATAAATGGATGGAATACGTCATATGCTAGTCATCTGAGTGGTGTTTAATTTTATATTAGCCCCTCAAATAATTACCCTAAATCATATTTTGGCTAAAATTTACGGCCATCTCTTGGCATTTGATGCCTTTGATACATTGAAGAGCCTCAGTGAATCAGTATAATAATTATACGTAACATTTGAGAAATAGCATCAAACACTTATATAAGGGTTTTAAAATGGCATTTTGGATATTATGGATTAAGATATAGTTTATTTAACAATACCTAATATGCAACTGAAAGAAAAAAAACACCGTAAGTAACATACAAATATATATATACAACAACATTGTCACGACCCTGTTGTAGAATCTACTAAAGAGAGTGTTGGCCTCGAGATTCTAGTACGAGTTCGCGATCTAAACTGTTTTTTTTTTTTTTTTTTCCCTAAAATTTTCAAATACGGATTGACAAAAACTTTCTTTTTAAAAAAAATAAAACTCATATACAGTCTTCCAAAATGATTTCAGTTATAATATAAAATACACTTTTCAAAATACTACATGTGGCCGATTTAACCAGTCTGAACCTCCAATAAATTAACTGAATTAAGTGTTCGGTTTTGCAAATTAATTAAATCGTGCGGTTTATAATTACTGATTAAAACTAATCAAACTGCACTTATGTTGTGTGGTCTGGACAATTTCCGCGATTTAGTATTTGGGCTTTTATAATAACAAATTTGGGTTTCACGCTTTGATTGGGCCTTAATTATTCTGCTACTGTTTTTTTTTTTTTTCCCCCCCCTAACCTCACGATTTTAACTAAAAAAATATTATATAACACATCTTTAGTCTCACAAAGTATGTCTAAAATCCATATTCAAATCGGTAAAAGAGAAAACATGGATATGAAAAATATAAAAACTAAAAAGTTACGACCAAATCAAATAATTGATAGAACTAGTAATTTTAAAATTTAAGTTACACCCTAATCAAAATCCAAAGTGCATATTATCTTAAAATAAATAATAAACAAACAAAGACTTCAATTCTAAACGGATTACAACATCAACAAAGACTTCAATTCTGCAAAAAAGAAATGAGTATTATACACACACAAATATTACACCAAATACCCATTGCAAGGATTATTATAAAAGAACAAAAAAAGATTACACTATCCTCTATCTGACAAACTTAAAATTACAATAGAATCATATACTACACAAAACTAAAAGCACAAACTAGCACCAAAGAATAATGTATCAAAGCTAAACAATCAAACAACAACTACTTACTACTCCATCAGTAAAATCACTACCAAAATCAACCAAAATTAATGTATCAAATTTAATAGAATATCACACACTAAGATAATCATATAATGAAAAGAAACTCCAGAACAATGCTATAAGAGATAAATATATTTTCACACCACTGATGAAGGAAAGAGAATAAATGTTTTTTGAGGGAATTTTGGCACAACCAATTTTTCAGAAAATCCACTCACCGAATGAATAACCAATTTTCACACAATAAATATTTTTTAACACCATTAATTTTTTAGGGAATTAACACCATTTTTGAATCCATAAAGCTATATAAAATACCGTAGTCCATGTTAATTAGAAGCCAAACCTTGGAGCTTGAAGCCTTGAGCCGAGGGTGGAGAGAGAGAGCTGACTGTTGAGTTTGGCCGAGAGAGAGGGCGACGGAGTTTTTGCTCGACCCAACAGAGAGAGGGTGACGGCTACGACGAGCCGACGACCAGCGACGGAGTTTTTGCTCAACCTAACAGAGAGAGGGTGACGACTTAAGACGAGATGGCGACCAGCGACGGAGCTTGAGCTTGAATCGGAGCTTGGCCCAACAAAGAGATGGTGACGAAGCTTGAGCACGACTAAGATGGAGCTTGGTCACGGCTAAGACGAAGGCCCGGCACGACTGAGAATGATGGCGACGACAACGACCGCGGAGAGAGAACGACAACCACGGAGGTCGAGAGAACCAGCGAGAGAGAGGGCGACGATGACGACGATAGAGAGGGAGTGACCATGTGAGCAGTTCAGTGAATCAGAGTATCATTGCGACTCTCTCTTTTTTGCTTGAAAATGAGTCTGCGACTCTTGTGCCGTGTGGTCGTGAGTGCAGTTCAGTGAAGTGTCGTGGCTATGGCAACTAAGCTAAGCGATGTAACCCTAGAGAATTCAATGGGCTGTGGTGTTGTTGTACTTATCAGGTGCTGCGTTTGGGCTTAAAACACAAATAGAATGGGTTGCGCTAGTGTTAGTAAGTAGAAACATATAAAATTTTAAAACATATACGTAAAAGCATGCTCGGCTGGTTCGGCTAGAAACCGAGAAAATGTGTTCCAATCGCACACCGCGTGTTGTTTTGTTTCCTTTTCTGCTTACTGCATGTTGTTGGTTACATTGCTATTTATTCTACTTACAAGGTATCAACTCAATAATTGTAGGTTTGGTCTGCTATTGTATCTACTGGTCCAAGTAATTTCCCATTGAATGCAAGTTATAAAACAGCAGATGAACATGCTTTCCAGGTATTTTTTTTAAATATTATTTTTACAAATAATAGGATTATTTCTTTTGTGTATCAAAGGATTCACTTGGGAAATCCTTGGAGGACATTCTTCAAAATTGTGCTGGGTGGCTGTCTTGTGTTTTTCCCTAGTTATAAGCTTCTGGAGAAACTACGTAAGCGCTAGTGTGAAACAGGTCAAAGGCTTCAATTAAATGCAAACAAGTCTCTTTCAGTGGGTAAGGAATTTCTGGTCTGCTTTTTTTCCTGAAGGATACATGAGAGAGTATTCCTTAGACAAATTGTCGTTAAAAGATTTTAACTTGTGCTACTTTTTTTTGCCTCAATGTTGGAGTTTAATTTTACAACCATTAATATTTGTTTTTTTTTCCCCTTGAATATATACTACAACTATTACTTAAAAACTTTCACGTTGCAACTTTTAGCAATAAATTTAGTTTCATTGAAATGCATATTGGTGAGTGCAGAGCCAAGAGGAGGAAGCCAAGAGGATTTTGAGTTTGTCTTGAAGGGTTATATTACGTACGATGCCATTCACAGTGCTTCCAAACCTCTTTCTAGGAGAAAGAAAAAAAAACTAAAGTTGGACTTTAATCGCTTCTCCGCAGTCCAGTGTGCAGACAATACTAATACTGAAGGAGCTGCTCTTTTCGCAGTGTGCCGAGGAAAGGTGTGTAAATTTATATCTTCTGACAGTTTAAAATTAATCCTACATATGCCAATCATGTTAAGTGAATTCTGGTACAGTCAACATAATGTCAAACATGGTCATTCCAATAACAGTAACTTGCAATTTTCCATCTTTTTTTTTAAGGTGAAATTTTTTGCTATGTACTCTGACTAGGTAAAATAAAACTTCGTGGATAAAATTATTTAGGAATGAGGTTGGAATTATAAGAATCACCAAGGTGTAATTCCACACTCTTCCCGACTAGAAAGGAGAAAGGGAAAAACAAGGAAGGATAAAGTGGCAGACTGACAGTGGCATTCTATCTTACGAGGTCTTGTTATGAGGATAAAGTGGCAGACTGGTTTACGTTTTCTCAACTACTTTAATATCGATGCAGGTTTCAGAAGGAATTGATTTCTCTAATGACAATGCTCGAGCTGTTGTATCCTTTTCGATGTGTTGTTGTTGCATATGAAGCTCAATCACAGTGGCTTACAGTAGGTTTCATGAAACTTCTACGTGATTTAACTTATTGATCTATGTTATTGAATGCATGGATTCAACTTAGGCAGGCCTATACTGGATGATTAGTACGATGATCTCTGAGCAAGTGATTAACTTAACTAATCTTAAATCCTTGTTGGAATTCCATTTCCCAACATGTAAGTAAATTTTCTGTTATTATTATCTTTTCTGAGAAGGATGTATTTTATGCAAAATAATATTTCTGATTGTTCGCAATTTGTCAGAAATGATATTTAGGTTGAGCTAAAATGGAGATATAATGATGTCCATATATCATCCAAAAATCTTCTGAGCAGGAGTGAGTGGTACTGCCACCAAGCATTCAGAGCATTAAATCAAGCTGCAGGTTCTCCAACATTTTTATTTTATTGAAAAAGAAATAAATGCATTGTATGGTCAGCGCAGGAGTTACAACAATGTGATAATTTTTTTGGGAAATAGCTGATAATTTTTACTGCAATGTGATGTTAATTTGAGATTGCTTTTTCATTTAGGACGTTGTACAGATTCGATTATGATGCTATTATCTGCCTAGGTAAATGTTTCTTACTTGATATCATTTTTCTTAAAATTGTCAGGGTTTTTGGGAATCTTATTTTCAAGAATTACAGAAATATAACTTCTAAGAGGGCTTTTTACCAGACACTATGGTCAAGACTTCATCAATAAGTAGCTTTTGGAATACCATTTTTTGCCAACTTCTTATCCAAATTCAAAATATTTTCGACTTTTGAGTTCATTCGAGTCCTCCCCCCCCTCTCTCTCTCTCTCTCTCTCTCTCTCTCTCTCTCTCTCTCTCTCTCCTTTTGTTAGTTAGTCACAATACTGAATATCTAATCGAATTTTTTGATATTCTACTTTTCTTCTCCTGGCGTGAACTGTACTCTGGATGCTGTTAGAATTCTATCTTCTTCACATCTGTGAACACCTAATTTAGTCTCTGTGTTTAACTAGATGCATGTTAAGAGAGAAAGGAATACAACATGCGTTTCAAAATGGCAAAGGAAATCTATTAGACAGTACGACAACTTTGACTTGTCATTAGAAGGATTAAAGTCCTTTTTCAGCAATGTCAAGGTCCTTACATGTTCCCATTTCTTAGCCTGATTCTAATCTTATTTTCTTTTACTATTCCAATAGATGAAAACTAATAAACCGGTTAACTTGTTTGCAGGAAAGATTGAGCAAGAATATGGTGAATGTCATGAAGAATTCTAATACTAATTTAGAAAATATACCTTATACGGTTCAAAGTAACAGGTTTACAAGAAAGCAAATTCAGAACTCGAACAAATCTGATTATTGTGGACAGTAAAAGATTTTTTGACAAACCATAATACCTCCTTTCCCTTGATGAAGTCTCAGGATGATGTTGAACTTCGAACACCTGCACAAATGGATGAAGGTGCTAATAACTGCCAGGAAGTCATTGAACTATGTAGTCCAGAGAAAGATACAAGGTAAATTTGGAAGAATGTTGTAGGTATTGGACCAAATCAGGGTCATGTTTGCGTTCGAGTTCAAACTGGTCGAGCGTATTCAATTGAAAAGGAGTTTTGACGGTATTTTATTATATAATTGTCTTTTCGGATAAATTTTTTAACAGATTTCTCTGTAGATGTAAGACTGTTGGGTTCTAGTAAACTGAGAAATGTTACGATAGTTATGTCCGCCTGATTTATGAAATGGTAAACAGTAACATATTTCTGTCTAGTTATAAAACTATTTATCACAAGTCAGGATCCATTTTGCAGGTACCCTACAACTATATCCATGGAATTATCCCATCAAGATCCAGAAGTATCCACAGTCAAGGAAACCCCATATTCCAGCAGCAGTACAACAGGAAGTCCATGGTCATTTATCAAGTATGAGACTTTAACTTCAAAAATAATTCATGATTCTTCCGGTTTTCAAGATCAATTAACATCACGTCCCTTGTGCTTAACTAATCAAAACAAAAATTCTTCGAAAGCTGAGTGTTTCATTGTAGTTACTCCTAAGAAGAACACTACTATGTACACAAGTAACTCAATGTCGGAAATGGAGTCATTTGTCTATCTGAGTGTTAATTCTTGTTCTTTGAAAAGGAAAAAAGTTAATTTATTCTTCACCCGTGATTTGCCTCATTGAAGACCATCATGATGCTGTTGGTGCTGATGCTTCTTAATGTACTGCTGTCATTGAAAATTCTGTGGCCAATGGCGATGAAAATCAAGGGACTAATAAGTATGTAGAAGGAAAATCCAAGTCAAGTGTTCCTCAATTGCTCATGAATAATTCCAGTGAGATTTCTGGTACTGTAATGAACAAGAGACTTGTTTATTGATCACTCCGCAAAAGTGCTCTGGGTCTTCTTGAGAATCATCAATATGTCACCTACTATTTAACTTCTTCATCAAAAATTTATTCGGAATCTCTTCACAGAAAGATATTGAAACGTAAAACTGTGAGTAAATCGAAAGGCATACATGTTCTTGTAGCTGACATTTCATCAGTTCAACAATAGCTCTATAATGGGACTATTGAAGGTGGTTCTGAACAGGGTACATGGAGTGAAAAAGATGGATGTGTATTCAATACCATTTTATGCCCCTTATGAAGTACAGACGATACTTGCCTTGGTGTAGAAGTCATGGCAACTAGTGCACCAAATATTCATCTACTTACCAAGGTAGGCTTTCCAACATTTATACGCGGATATTTATACACACTATTTGGCGTGTACATGGTGTCTATTTCTTCAGCTGAATTCTTTCCTTGATACTTGCAGGTCATGCTTTATGTCGAACAGTTAGAAATTAAGAACTTTAAAGCATACATTTACACGGATTCAAAAGATGAGGTAAACTTTACGAAGTTACTTGTTCTTATTTCATGATAACAATGGTTGTAAAATAATCATGCGAAGAAGCTAGAATCGAACTTCTAAATTTACAGAGGCTTGAGGGAATGACTACTTACATCTAAAGGTGAAATTTCTGGCGAATTTTGAAATTCTAGAATTATGTAACAACGAATTTTTACTTACACGCGACTTAGTAATGAGTCTAACATTGTTCAGCATATTTTGTAGAATCCCTTGCCTGTTAGTACCTCGACCTCAAGCATGGATGAAGCTGCAACTCTGAACTCTTTTGACATGTCCTCTTATATTATATTCTACTGGAGAATAATTCAGGAGGCTGGAGAAACGCCAAATCCAAGGTCAGAAGTTAATCAAAATAAAACATTTGGTTCTAGTGCACTCTTCTAAACCAGAAAATCAATACTGCATTTATTTTGGGTACATTTTCTTCTCNATTGGTATAATATATATATATATATATATCTTCGGGTACTGAAGAAACCAGCTTACATGACTTTTAATTTAATAGTATGAAGAAAAGAAAGTAGAGGAGCGATTTAGGACAGCCAAAAAGTTGCAGATGGCCATAGCATCATTTTGGACGCACATCCAATCCCACCGAAAGTTGCAAATATTATGAGAGTCGCAATCTAATTTTATTAAGCATTATGATTAGGTCTAAGGGTATATATACTCTTCGTACTCTATCTATTTTGGGTCTTATGCCGAGGACTCTTATAAATAGGTCACGCTTTTTCCTATCCTATAAAGCGATGCTCTGCATCAAACTCTATTCACACACTTCTGCTATTACAAACATTCTTTAAAATAGTGGAAAGAAACGAAATAGGTTTCGTGTGATCGTTTTGTGATGTTATGTTAATTACGTATAAATTCAAGTTCGTCATCTTATTTTTTATGCTATTGTAGCATTGCTGGCTCTAATAATCTCACATCGGCATGTCAATTTAAGCCAGAGCTCAACTTGGATGGGAAATGAAAGAAATACTCATAATTTGTATTTGACCTTTTTTTTAAAAAAAAAATTGTAAAATAGTCTTTGTTTTGTAAATATTTTAAAAGTTTTTGCTCATATTGTGCAATTTGTAGAAAGATATTTTAAATAATTTATATTATGGTAAAAGAATCAATTTTAAAAAACAACACTTATTTTTACTTTTTTCATAGTCTACTTAAATAATGGTTACTCTAAAGTTTATAGTATTTTTTTGGTTAAAATTGTGAAATATCCAAATTTTATGGTATTTGTTTTTTTTTTTTTTTTTGGAATAAATCTATAGTTTCTCCCAAATTTTCAAAATTCCTATGTAACATAAATTTAAAACTCAACTTTAAAATATTAAAAATAATTATACAATAAAGAATGAATTTGCTATCGTTTTTTTTTTTTTTTTTTTTTTTTAATTTTTAAGAAGAGTTTCTACAATACGACTCCTTTTTAAGCACTATTGATATGTTCGTTGTTGCTTCTTAATTGGTTGGAAAGGACAATAGACCCACTTAAACGTTTTGAAATCTACACTTAAGTTGTAGAGAATCCATATCACAATTAAGACCGGTTGCATTGTTAGAATGTCTTAAAGGCAAAAGCCCAAAAAGTACTTTACTTTCATGGCAGCTCATGACCCAGAAAGTAGTCAACAATACGATGAACTCCTGAGAAGTTATTCACTGCAAATTGCTATAATTAAATTACAGACTTAGGGAGAGCGAGAGCCACAGAGAGCTAGAGAGAGAGAGAGAGAGAGAGAGAGAGAGAGAGAGAGAGTGCGAGATTGAGAGTCGGAGAGCGAGATTAAGAGAGAAAGACCTTAAAGAGTTCGACTGTTTGAGAGATACGGCAATAGGGAAAGTGGAGGAACGAGCGTCCACAGGTTTTTCTCTAGAGGATTTATTGTGTGCGGTGGTGTCTATGTGTGCCAACTGATTATAATTCCATCTACGCCTCATATTTTAAATCCAACGCTTCCTATTGAATCGCCTCACATAGGCCTAAATTCGGGCAGTCCTACCATAGACGTCCCCTATTCATTTACTTATTTTCAATTTATTTAAATTTGAAAAGAATATGATAAGTTTTAGGCTTATATTTTAGCTTATATAAGCACATATTTTGATATTTTAAAGAGTTATAACACTTATATTTACACAAACTGAAAAAATTATAAAAGTACTAAAATTTGGCTTTTTTCCGTATGATTTTTATTAAGAAAATATCACTTTTTAAAAAAAATTTAAAAAATACTATTTTTAAAATAATTATTGGTCAACTGCCTTTGGAAACTAATAAATAGTTACTCATTATAAATATATTTGGTTACTAATTACTGCCAAATTTTAAAAATTAATTACTAGAAATTAATTACTATTTTTAAAAAATAATATTTTTCTAAATATTTTTTAAAATGATATTCTTCTAATAAAAACTGTACCACATTTAAAAAAAACACAAAATCACTGTATTTTTAAAATTTTTTTTTTCTGAAATATCATACATTGTCTAATTTCTCCTCCTTTTTTTTCTGGCCATTCTGCCCTACTTAGGCCCTCCTTGATTTTTTTTTGTTCTCAATCATTGCTGTCAAAACTTATACGGCATGGATAAGCGCAAAAACATATACCCCATCTTAGGACACACCGTCATAACTTATAAGGTTTTTTTTTTTTTTTTTGGATGCTACGTCATTACTTCTAAGCCAATCACCATTTTCATTTTCATTTTCATTTTCGTTTTCGTTTTCGTTTTCCCGTCGCTTCCAAAAACTAAAAAGGCAACAAAAAAAGAAAATGAAAAAAAAAAAAAAACTTTTTTCTTTATTTCTTTATTTCTTTCTTTCTTTCTGCTCTCATTCTCTGCTTGTGCCAGTTTTACCGCCTGAAATACCCAGAAGGAAGATGGTCACTGCAATTCCGTCAAGGGAAAACCCTAGTCCCAGTCCCAAAACAGACGCCAAGAAGAATGTGTACCACATCGGTGGCCTTCCAGTGGAGTTTCCGTACAAGCCGTACGGAACTCAGCTGGCGTTCATGGGCAGGGTCATCTCCACCCTCGATCGGGCTCAGAGGGACGGCCATTGCCACGCCCTCCTTGAGTCTCCTACTGGAACCGGCAAATCACTCTCCCTCCTCTGCTCCACCCTTGCCTGGCAGCAGAGCTGCAAGCTGAAGATTCAGGATCAATCCAAACCCGACCCGCAAGCCATGGCGGATCCTCTCGCTCATGGCGGTGGGTTTGTTCCCGATGATGAACCTTCAAGTGAGTCAATTCTAGAAATTTCAACAATTATTATTTTTATATTGTGATTTGGCATTAGTAAGATTAGTATGTGTTATGTACACATATCACGTTTGAAGGTACGGTCGAATCAGAAGATTCAGGAGCAGCGCAAACCAGGGTGAAGAATAAGAACAAGAAGAAAAAGGCACCGACCATCTTTTACACATCGTAAGTTGTACATATTTGTTATGTTTTTCCTTCAAAACCTAAACTTGGGTTTTCTATATTTTTATGATGGGTGTTAGATTCACTAACTTGTCTTTTTATTTTTATTTTTATTTTTTATTTTTACCCCTCCATTGAAAAGGAGGACACATTCACAAATTTCTCAAGTGATCCGTGAATATAAGAAAACTGGTTACCGAGTACCAATGGCGATTTTGGTATGCTTACTGCTTTCTTCTACTATTATTTAATCTTAGAAATTTCTACTAAAGTGTTGTCTAGAACCTGGTTTTACATCCTTTTCTTTTGTTAGAAATGTTGTTTCATGGAATTATTTGCAACCTCTCCGAGGTTGTTGTCTTCGTAATGCTTAATAAATATCGCAAACCAAAACATATGATTGCTTAAATATATGCATGTATTATTGGGTTTAAAATAAAGAAAGTAGACTTACCCCTCACACCAAACTTTTCCAAAATATAGTGAGCACATTGAATTGTGTTGAACATTTGCCTAATCATCACATCATTATTTTTCGTTCATGTGCTCTTAATATCTCGATTTATTTTTTATTTGAGTTTCAAAATTAAAGTAGTTATTGATGATAACATCTTCAATTGCCCGGTTTCCCCATTTATGGTGCAGGCATCACGAAAGCATTACTGCACTAATCCATCTATGCGTGGAAAATATAATCTTGATGAAGAATGGTGTCTTTTCAACACTCACAACCCTTTTTATTTATTTTTTAACCATCCCACTTAATGTTTTTTTGGTGATTGTCTTAATTATGTCATTTGAATTTCCAGCAAGCTGCTTTTGAGCAAAGGAGGCACAAGATGCCCAGAATTTGAGTGAGTTATCTTATTCTTGTTTAGTAATAGTTCTGTTTGCCTTAATAATTAGTCATCATGAGCAATTAGTTTCTCTTGTAAACAGAAACGAAAAGAAAGTTCAATTTCATCCCTCCCTTCAAAAAGGAGGTTGTCATGAGGCTCATGACATAGAAGATCTTGTTAAAGTTGGGCAGGTTGTAAAAGGTTGCCTTCTGTTCTCTCTCTCTCTCTCTTCTAACTTTTAAACAAACATCCACTATCTACCTCCTTTAGCTGCTAATTATTGTGCTGCAATTTTTCCTCTTTCCATTTCCTAGGTTGTTCCTATTATGCAGCACGTTCCATGGCAGATTCTGCAGAGTTGGTCTTTTGCCCATATAATTATGTTATCAATCCAGTTATTCGGGGTGCAATGAATGTAAATATTCAAGGAGCCATTTTAGTTCTTGATGAGGCTCAGTATGTTTGCACAACTTTATTCATATGTTATAACTGTGTACTTTGTTTTGAAAAAAGTTGGTAGAGTTAAAAGTTTACAATATGAGTCCAAAAGTCCAGTATTTTGCAACTTTGGTTGCTAAAAAAATTATTATTTATATGGCACAAATGAAACATTCTATTTTCCACTCATCTCTATACTTTGATTTCCTTTTCCAGAAATAGTGAAAAGTGAGGAAAACATTTTACGTGAACGTGAAAAATAAACTTATTGTATGCATAAATCTTTTGGCTTCAATTTCATGTTGTAACTGACTTAGTCAGGTTTAGATGTTCTACACTAAAATTGCCTTCATTTATTTGCAGCAATATGGAGGATATTGCTCGTGATGCAGGTAGTGTGGATATCGAAGAAGAAGCTTTGCACAGTACGTTTCAAGCTACTAATTCTGTCTTTGGTTATTAAGATTCTCGTTCTTATATAGTTGCTCTACTTTTGAAAAGAATTGAAGGCGGAACTGGAGGGCCTTTGTGAAGCTAATGCTTCGGTATACCAACCTTTGTACGAAGTGACACAGGTACCACTTCATGCATTTTAGGCGCAATTGTCTAATGTACATGTAATTATGTCATTAATTGATACAAATATTGTATAGGATCTCCTAAGTTGGATTGGCCACAGAAGAGAGACGTTGGAAAAGCGTGAATTTCAACACTATTTCTCCTGGTAAGTTAAATTGTTAGATTTACCATCATCAGCAGGCTGGTTCTACAAACCAGCAGTATATACGGTTAATCCTTGGTAATATTACTTCTTCGTTTTTGTTTGAGATGGTCATAGGTATTCCCCAACTGAAGTAGGATTTTCTAAATGAACTATTTGAAATGAAATATTCAAAACATTATTTCGTTTTTTAGGATTTGGAGCTTCTTATTTTCAAATAAGTTTTCTCTCTCATATTGATGTCAATCTATCTGAAACTAATCGGTAGTCTATATCTCACATTTAGCTTATAATTACTTGCTGTATTATGCAGAAAAACACAACTGCCGCAGGCTAATACAATGTGTACGAATATGTTGTTTTGGACTTCATATTTTGGCTGCTTGAACATTCATAAGTTTTTTTTTTTTTTTTTCCCCCTCTCTTCTTCATGTGTAAGTTCAGCATCAAGTTTCCCTCCTTTACTTCTAAGCATCAAAATAATGTCAGGAGTTTTGTTGTGTTCCTCTTCTCATGTTGAACAAAATAAAATTTTTTATGACTCATCTATTTCTGTACTTAAAATAACTTATATGCTAAGGACAACTAAGTTATTTCACGCCTCAGAGATTTTGTAATGGGCAAATGGTAACCTTTGTATTCTCAACACTTCCTTTTCTTTTCCCTTTTTTCCCTTGGCTGGCATTGACTGTCATTACTTGCTACAGTTGGACTGGTGATAAGGCATTGAGAGAGCTCCAAGAGGCTAATATTTCTCAACAGTCCTTTCCAAGCTTGCTTGGATTTGCCACAAAGGTACTTATGGAGTTTCTTGATGTATTTTCTTGTTAAATGCATGATGCTTACCTCTATCTTTTGTATCAGGCAATCAGAGATGCATCAGATACAAAGAACGAAGTAGAACATTTATCTGGCATGTCTGTGATTACTCTGGAAGGTATAACATTCTTATTTTAATGTGCTGAATGTCCTTAGTTTTCTTAGATATTATGATGTTATTTATTTAGTTTCTTATGCTATACAGGATTATTCTCTTCCTTGACTTATTTTTTCTCGAGGTCTGGGTCTCATATGTCTGATTTTCAACTTGCCTTACAAAAATATGTGAAAAGAGATGCTGGTAAGCAATTAATACAGATTTTTGGTCGTCATGTTATGCTAGTTGCAATTGAGCTATTGTAATTATGTGTTTTCAGTTTATCAAGTTAATTCTGGGTTAACCCTAGCATGTCATTGAAGGTAAAGGTAAAACCTTTTCTCAACTTTGTTAGGAATTCTAGTCATGAAATGTTACTGCAGACAATGGGGTTTAATCTTATTGTTCTTCCTTTCTATTTTATTTTATTTTCAAGTAATTTGATAGAAAATGCAAATCGCTGAGTAATTGATTGATCTTAAAAAGTTTCAATTGTATTTGTTTATTTCTTTGCTGTTTTACTTTTTGCCATGCTGTGCTTGGTTGGTGCAAAGGTTTTAAAGCTCTCTGTTAGATCTTCTATGAAATAATTGTGTTGCTGGTGTTCATTAGGGAAAGCTTTTGGCGAATGGACACATACATTAAGTTTATGGTGCTTGAATCCAGCAGTTGTTTTCAGGGACATTACTGATCTGTCTTTATCAGTCATTTTGACATCAGGGCAAGTATAGAAAGCTGATATGTTAAAAACTGCTAATTTAGTCTCCAACTTGCTCATTTTTTATTTCATATATATATGTATATATATATATATATTTTCTTCATCTTTGCTTTTGTTGCATCTTTTATGTTTAGGACACTGTCACCATTGAATTCCTTTTCGTCTGAGCTTGGTCTTCAATTTGGAGCTAGTCTCGAAGCTCCACACGTAATTGATACTGATTCACAGGTAAAGTGATGTTATTTCTTTGTTTCCTTTTCTACTTAGCCGTTCTACTTACAAGGTATTAACTCTAATCATGTTAGGTTTGGTCTGCTATAA
Organism: Parasponia andersonii; assembly: GCA_002914805.1. Classification (NCBI taxonomy): domain Eukaryota; kingdom Viridiplantae; phylum Streptophyta; class Magnoliopsida; order Rosales; family Cannabaceae; genus Trema; species Trema andersonii. The sequence goes on from JXTB01000669.1 coordinate 44,711, forward strand.
TACCTAGTGGTCAAAGCAATTTTCCATTGAATGCAAGTTATAAAACAGCAGATGGATGTGCTTTTCAGGTAATTTAAAAAAAAAAAAAATTGTGATAAGGACTATGTTCATATCCTTTGTGTATTAAATTTTGTATATTATTTTGAAGGATGCACTTGGGAAATCCTTGGAGGAAATTTTTAAAATTGTGCCGGGTGGCTGTCTTGTGTTTTTCCCAAGTTATAAGCTTTTGGAGAAACTACATAAGCGCTGGTGTGAAACAGGCCAATGGTCTCACTTAAATACAATCAAGTCTCTTTTTCTGGGTAAGGTTTTTTCTGTTCTTTTCCTACTCCTTATGTTAAACCATACATGGCAGAGTGTTCNTTTTTTTTGAAAGGGGTATAAGACCAGTTTCAACTTTAATTATCAGGGTCAATGGAATTCAATTGATTATAACTATTTTTTATTTCACATTACTGTGACTTAATTTAGTTTAACTGGAGTGCATATTGGCGAGTGCAGAACCAAGAGGAGGAAGCCAGGAGGATTTTGAGTCTGTCTTGAAGGGTTATTACGATGCAGTTCACGGAACTGCTAAATCTTATTCTGGGAGAAAGAGAACAACTAAGAAATTGGACTTTAATCGCTTCACTGCAATTCAGTGTGCAGAAAATACTAACCCTGCAGGAGCTGCTCTCTTCGCAGTTTTCCGAGGAAAGGTTTATACATTTTTTATGTAAAATCTTTGCACAGTTTCAAAAACCAACATGCATGTACCACTCATTTAAGGTGAAATATGCTGCACTCAACATAGTGCCAAACCTTGGTCGTTCCATTAATTGTTACTTTGGTGAAAATTGTGGTTATGTACTGTCATTGGTGAAATAGGTAAATTTTTCTAGTATAAGTATTCATGAGTGAGGTCAAAATTTTGAGAACCACTGTGCTGGAGTTCCAAACCGTCCTCACTAGAAAAGTGAAGAGTGAAACTGGCAAAATGAGGTCTTATTTCAATTTTTCTGTTTACATTTTCTGAATTGCTTTATAATCGATGCAGGTTTCAGAAGGAATTGATTTCTCTGATGACAATGCTCGAGCGGTTGTATCCTTTTTATCCTCTTCTTGTTGCATTTCTTTTTATTATTTATGATTATAATATTTGTTGTTGCTGTTCGGAGCACAATTAAGTTGGTTTTGGCTGAAGCTATGTAGCTTATGGCAGGATTCACAAAACTGATACACATGATTTCTCTTATTTATTTATAGGAAAGCACTTCAAAATCCTCTCATTTTTAACAAATACCGATTTACATTTCTATTTTTTCAAAATGCTATTACCGTGTTTAGGAAAAAGTAGAAATGAGTCAAATGTATCCCTCTAACAAAATTTTGTTCACCAATTTGTTTTTGAAATGCTAGAACTACCTTTACTAAAATATATCTAGACATTACTAAATTTGCATCCAAATATGACAATAATACTTTCTAAACAAGCAAAAAAGCCCGGGAGAGTTTCATGGGCACATTTTTTTTATGCTTTTAAATGCCCTTATTTCTTTTCAAATAATGTATAGCTATAAGTTTAGTACTGTCTACATATATTTTAATAAGGGCAATTTTGGTATTTTAAAAAATTTGGTTAAATTTATGTTTTGTATTCGATTTTCAAAATGTGAGAAATATTTTTGGCATTTTCAAAAACAGAGGAATAAGATAGGAATTTCTTAAAACCGGGGGGATATATATGGTAGTTTCCCATTTAGTTCTTTATGCATGTTGTTTGAGGTAATCCAATTATTTATGCTTTTAAATTATGGCACTCACCCATTGTGGATGTTTTAATGAGATGATCTCTAAGTAGTTAACTTAACTAATCTTAGATAATTGTCGGCATTCCATTTCCCAACATGTAAGAAAATTTTCTTTTTGTCTTTTCCAGGAAAAAAAAAAACAGTTATGTAAGATAATGTTTGCTGATTCTTCTCAATTTATCAGAAATGATATTCAAGTTGGGCTAAAAATGAAATATAATGATGCGTATAAGTCATCCAAAAATCTTCTGAGTGGTAGTGAGTGGTACTGCCACCAAGCATTCAGAGCCTTAAATCAAGCTGCAGGTACACCAAATCAATGCAGCATTTTCTTTTACTTTGTCTGTTAAAAAAAAAAAAAAAGAAACAGACGAATGCACTATAGACTAACTGGATATTATAGCAATGTGATAAATTTTTTGTGAAATGGCCGATAATTTCATGATGTTAACTCCAGCTTGCTTTTTGTTTAGGACGTTGTATCCGCCACAGGTTTGATTATGGTGCTATTATCTTTTTAGGTAAATGTTTCTACCTTAATATTATTTTCGTAAAGAATTGAGAATTTCTTTTGACAAGTTTCTCTTCTTGTGAATAATTGTTGTGGTGTTTTGGGGATATTATTGACAAGATTTGCAGGAATATAACTGCTAAAGTGAACTTTTACCAAACTCTCTGGTCAAACTTTCGTCAATAAGCAGCTTTGGGAATCCATTTTGCCAGCTTCATTTTCACTTTTGTCTGGCTATATAAGTACTGAATCCCTAAATAAATTTCTATGACGTGAATACGAATAATTTTTTTCCGGGTGTAACTGTTTTCTGGATGCTGTTTGTATACTGTCTGCTTCACATCTGTGACCACTTATTTTCTTCACTGTGTGTAGATGAACGTTATCGGAGAGAAAGGAATACAGCATCCATTTCGAAATGGCTAAGGAAATCTATTAGAGAATATGACAATTTTGACTCGTCATTAGAAGGATTAGAATCCTTTTTCAGTGATGTCAAGGTCCGTAAATGTTCCTATTTCTTGGCCTGATTCTACTTTTCTTTCCAGTGGATGAAAATTACTTGTAAATTGATTAATTGTTTGCAGGAACGAGTGAGCAAGAATATGGTCAATGTCGTGGAGAATTCTGTTACTAGTTTGGAAAATATACCTTCTACAGTTCAAAGTAAAGGGTCTACAAGAAAGCAAGATCAGAATCTAAACAAATCTGATCTTTGTCGACAGAAAGAGATTTCCTTGACAAAGTACAATAGTAATACCTTCTTTCCTTCGCTGAAGTCTCAGGATGATGTTGAACTTCAGGCATCTGTACAAATGGAGGAAGATGCTGACAATGGCCCGGAATTTATTGACCTATCTAGTCCTCAGAAAAATTCAAGGTAAATTTGGGTATAAGTGTTAGAGGTATTGAACCAAATCATGGATTATTTTGTGTTTGGACGAAAAATTTCAAAGTGGTCCCATAGCATTGAATTGAGAAGGAGTTTTTGATTGTTTAGTACTATATAATCTTCTCTTTTGCTAAACATTTTAACAGATTTCTTTTGTTATGAGACTATTTGAATCTAGTAACTGCTAAGAAATGTCTACCTCATTTATGAATCAGCAAACATTTAAACCTTTATTACAAGTTGGGAGCCAATTCGCAGGTACCCTACAGCTTTATCCATGGAGTTCTCCCAAGAAGATCCGGAAATGTTCATGGTCAAGGAAACCCCATTTCCAGGCGGCAGCACTACAATAGGAAGTCCATGGTCATTTTCTAAGACTGAGACTTCTGCTTCAACTGTAATTCATGACTTTTCTGGTGTTCAAGATCAACTATCATCACATCCTTTTTCAGTATCTAATCATAACAAAAATTCTTCAAAAGCGGAGTGTTTCATTGTAGTTACTCCTCAGAAGAACACTGCTGTGAACACAAGCAGTTCAATGGTTGAAATAGAATCATCTATCAATTTGAGTGTTAATTCTTGTTCTTTGAAACGAAGAAAGTCCATTTCTTCTTCACCGGTGATTTGCCTTATTGAAGAACAGCATGATGCTGTTGATGGCGATGCTTCTGATTGTACCACTTTCATTAAAGATTCTACAGACAATGGAGATGCAAATCAAAGGGCTGACAAATGTGCAGAAGCAAAATCCAAGTCGAGTGTTCCTCAACTGCTCACTAAGAATAATTTTACTGTGACTTCCGGTCTTGTAATGAACAAGAGACTACTTGTTCATTGCTCACTCTGCAAAACTGCTTTGGGTCTTCCTGAGAATCATCAATATGTCACCTGCTGTTTAACATCTTCATCAAAAATCCATGTGGAATCTCTTCACAGAAAGATATTGAAACTTCAGAATGAGAGTAAATCAAAAGGCATACATGTTCTTGTAACTGACATTTCATCAGTTTGTCAGCAACTCCGTAAGAGGACTCTTGAAGGTGGTTCTGAACACGGTACATGGAGTGAAAAGGACGGATGTGTATTTAATACCATTTTTTGCCCCTTCTGTGGTACGGACAACAATTGCCTTGGTGTAGAGGTCATGGCAACGAATGCATCAAATATTCACCTACTTAACAAGGTAGGCTTTCCATACATCTGTATACTTGCCCACAGTTACCTATAAAGGATTCCTTTTTCTTCAGCTGAATTCTTTCTTTGCTGGCCATTCATTCCTGCAGATCTTGCTTTATGTTGATCAGTTAGAAATTAAAAACTTTGAAGAATCCATGAACACGGATTCAAAAATCAGGGTAAATCTATATCGTTACTCGTTATTTTTCCTTGATAATAAACGAGTTGTAACATTAAAATTATGCTAAGGAGTATGAATCATATTTCTGAATTTACAGAGGCACGAGGGAATGATTAAATTTGTCTTTTGGCATATTTTGTAGGATCCCTTGACTGTGAGCGCCTCGAGCATGGATGCTGTTGCCACTCTGAACTCTTTCGACAAGTTCTCATATATTTCACAAGAGAATAATTCAGGAGGTTGGACAACCGCCAAATCCAAGGTCAGATTTTGTTGTGGTGCATTTTTTTTTTTTTCCTTTCGTTATTCTATTTATTTATATGTTTGACAAGCATTGTGTTGGTGCAGCTGAGACTACCAAAGAGAGACCGACTGTCTAATGCAGAGGATTAATGTCAACTTGTGTGCAAATCTAACTTATAGCACATGACCGGATTGGGAAGATGATTACTTGTCTCGTTGCTTTATCAGTGGAAAATAAAGCTGGGTTAGGATTTTGCTTCTTCCAAAAAGTTCGCAATCCCATTTTCAGGGTGTTAAGTTGACATAGCCAACACTTCTCTTGCAAAGGAGTCAATTAATTTTCGTGTATAGAAAGGGACACCACAGACCAGTCAACACTTTCCATGGATATTTTCGTAAAGTACATGCTTGTATATATATACTATATAGTATACACTGTCGATTTGAAGATGCCATTGAATTGTGCATTTGACACTAAAAAAGCAATATTATGACATTTATTTTTATAGAATTACCAAAAGAAGATAGATATTTCTTCGTCTGTTCAGAGAGAGAGAGAGAGAGAGAGAGAGAGAGAGATCAAGTCACACTTCTGAGACAGGACATCATAATCATAACTGAGCTTACTTAATTAACATTACCACCTGATATCTTTTCAATGTAGTTGATTAATACTCTTTTAACTAATAATCAGTTAACTCATTATAAAGGCCTCTCGGTTGTGTGGTTGCAGCTATCTATGCATCTAACTGCCGTGAATTAGTTGTAGAGCTGTTACGGGCTTGATCCGATGACGTAACTCATTCTTTTCTATTATAAATTTAGAAATAGTTATAGGAGACTAATCTATCAGTAACGGTTAGCTTTATCAAATTCCTTACTCTCTCTCTCTCTCTCTTTCTCCTTAGGCTCTAGCAAATCAGGTTTTCATTTTCTACGAATTTGATTCTTTGGGTTCTCCGGAGTTAAGAGTTATCAGGTCTGGAAGACTTTTGTTTTCGGAAAATTAATTCTCCAATACTCAGTTTCTCTTCAACTACACTCTACCGCGCCAAGTTAATATTGCTATGGAGAACTTGGGTCCCGAGCAGAGAGGAAGCGTTTACCTGAACGACAGAGCCCTTTGGTGCTGATTAGATACCGATCTCCAAGGAGATGCTTGGAAAAAGCTTACGTGCATAAAGATTGGAGACGTTTTTCTCTTAAAAACTCTTCATCTTCCTCATATTCATGCCACAATCGAGTCACGATCCCGCCACCACCAGGAATGCGGCTGCAACCGCCAGATGATTATGATAATTATGATGATGATGATGATGATGAGGAGGAGGAGGAGGAGGAGGAGGAGGAGGAGATGAAAAATCAAGATAAGAAGAGGTTTCTATTTGTGATGAAAATATCAAGCAAACATTCTCACTGATACAATTAAGTTGCCAGAAGAAGTAGTCGAGATTGTTAAGAAAGATAAGATGAAAGAAGTTGAAGTGTTCGATAAGGCCATGATGCATACTATTCACATGCCTTTGGCTTTCAGAAGTGAAGGTGTGTGTCTCGACACTCAGAACTGGTACAGCACATATCGCCGCCTCCATGAATGAACGCCACGTCGTTGTATTCCTCGTTGATCTCTCCACTCCGATCAGATTCAGGACTTCACTATTCCGGAAGCTACAATGTACTGAACCCCGTTTTTGTAATGTCGTTTACTGTTTTTTCCTCTCCTTGTCCTTTGCGTTCTCTTCCTGACTTTGACTTGTATGTCGTTTAGATTCTATCCCTATACAAACATTGGTCCTCTATGTCGTTTACATTCCTATCCAGACTTAGGCTTTATGTCGTTTTGATCAGCCTTTTCCAGTTTCCTACACATTGTTCCTAGCCAAGTGCTTTTCCTGATCTTCGGTCTGTATTGAGTTTACACAACTCGTTGCTTTTCCACACCTAATTAGTAATTAGGCCCCGTATGAGTATCACATTCTTTTAATAAATTTGTGCTACATGTCGTTAAAGGCTCGGCCCTATATATGAACAAGTTGGAAATTTTGGATATTGATTTTCTTCTTTGAATTGTTTTCTATATTTGTTGAATTATGATTGATCGCCTCTTAAAGATACTCTGATTTTCTTTTTTAATTTTAAAAAAATGATTATATTAGTGAGTGCTTACAAAAATATACTGAATCTGTGTATATATATATATATATACATGTCCAACTTAATCTTTGTCTCTTTAGATGAGTTTAGTTAAAAGTTAAAACCCTCTGATGCAATAGAAGATTTTGTTGCCAAATGTCAGCATTAGTTGCTCGATAGAGGCTAATCAAATAAGAAACTCGAGATCACTATTATCTCAATGTATTTCTCCAAGTGGTGTAAACAATTTTATTTGGGGGCGCCTAGCATACAAGCCCGGTTAATATATATATATATATATAGGGCACTAATCCAGTAGGTATTTTTTTTCTTTATCTATGGGTAGGTATTTTTTTTTAGCCGTTGGATCGCCATCTAATAGTGATCCAATAGCTATAATGAAGTGCATGACAAGACGTGCATCATTAATGTTCTTTCTCTCTCTTACTTTTTACAATAAAAAAATGTGTATGCTAAATTTTCATTGGCCAAATGGATAAGTAGGTGAAAGTAGTGGAAGAAGAAAAGAAAAAAACAAATAAATAAATAAAATATATTTTGAAGTGTCTTATATATAAGGATATATATATATATATATATATATCCAAACGACAAAGAGAGAAAAAAGAGAAAAGAAAAGATGGTGCAGAAAACACTTTTCAAATATACAGACACAGAGTAAGTAGAGCTCTTTTTTATGTTTCTTCTTTTAGTCTTTTATCGAGATTTTATCTTTATCTTGATTTTTATCGTAATCTAAATGCGATAAAACTGTCGAGATCTTATAATCTAAACTGCCGATAATGATCTAGTTCTAATCAAAATTATCTTTTATTATATTTCATCTTAATTTTTACTATGATCTAAGCACGACAGGACCATCGAAGTCTTATGATCTAAGCCACTAATAATGATTTAATTCTAATTAAGATGATATCAAACTTATTGTCGTGTCTTTTCTCAATAAGAGTTCTCTTTGGTTCACTGCGACCCTGGCTTTAAAGCTATTAAGGTTAAATGTGAGAAAGCAAAAAAGAAATCAAATTAATTTTCTCTACAGTGTTATGCCAAAACTAATGTCCTAAGACACAATCGTGAAGGGACTAAATATATAAATACATAGTTGAAATTAAAGAAAAATATTGATATTATGATCTTCTTATAAAATGAGAATTTAATGAACTCAACCTCCTCAACCCAGTATTACTGAAGATATTAATTTCAAATATATGTTGTATGTTAATGTGGCTGATAATTCAATCTTGGGCAAAGGTGAGTAAGGTGATTTTTTTTTTTTTTACAAAAAAAAAGATATATATTTATATATATATGTAATATTGATTTATTGAATGAAATATACTATTTAAAAAATAGAAAAGTAAGTTTATTTAACTTAAACTCCTTTGATCCGTAATATTGCTTATTAAAGTCAAATTATATATCTATTAGTATTAATAGAAGCAAATATGGGCTTAGGAACTGTGTTCTCTACAGTCTATCATGCTTGTCTCTTATTTTGCTATTTTTACTTTTAATTATTTTGATTTCTTTTTAATTTTTTTTTTCGTTTTTAAGTTTTTTTTTTAAATTATTATTTAGAATTGTGATGGGTCCTACTGCATGTTTGTCTTGTTTGAATTTTTCATTTAATATTTTTTTAATTATCTTTTTCATGTAACTAAAAATATTAAATATAAAACTTAAGAATCAATAATAATTAATTATTTCTAATTCTTATTTGTTTCAACATAAATTTAAAAATCTAGACTAATATGTTAATATAAATTTAAAAATGTCAACATAAACTTACGTTATTTTAATTTTTGTATAATTGCATTGAAATTTAAATAGATCTTTTCATTTTCCATTATCTTCAATTATATATAGATGTGCCCATAAATTAAAATATATTATGGAAATGGTAGTCATAATTGGAATTTTATTTTCATTTAATTATATTATATACCAAACACAACATCATGTCATCATACATTGATGAAGAAGTGGATAAGATAGTACTTCATAATCATATCACAAAGTAAATAACAACACAATTTAATTTTACATTTGAAAAAAATTCTTCCAAACAGATTTACCATAACAAAACTAAAAAAATCAATTAATTATGAACACAAATTAACGGGTCACGTGCCTTAGGGCTTAGGCACGTACCTTTAGACTAGTATATACTGGATTAGCAATATATATAAATATATATAAGAAAATAGTTGTGAATATATTAGTAGCACTCATTATATAATATTTCGGTTCTTTCAGTCACAATGAAGTAGACGTGAAAGTTTATTATGTGTAGGGTGAGGATTAAATACTAGTAAATATTTTCATTTAATTTGTAATAAGTAGATGTAATTAGTTAATTTCTAATTTTTTTTTTTTTAAAAAAAAACCATGGATATACTTGTCAATATTTTGTGACATCTAATTACATATTCACTTATAAAAAGATAATATATGACTTGATAAAATCTTTGTTAAAAAAATGTATAGATTTGCAACATTTGTTCCAGTAGACTGCCAAAGATTCATATATGTGATCAGTGTATTTGATGTATTTTAGGCTGACAGATGTTTAGAGAGAACCAGATACATGGCCAATTTAAGGCCCAAAATTCAGTGTATGTCCAAAGCCCTTTGTATATAGCAAAATAGCTCACAACCATACCCGTTGAAAGCCTAATTGCTAAAATACTTTTCCTCCGTCTATCTCGCCCCCCTTTTCTCCGAAACTTAATCCTTTCCCTCTCTTCTGCGACCGAAAGCCATTTTTGTTATCCTTATATTTATACATGAGTTGATTTTTCAGAAATACGTTTACTAATCGGAATTCACTAGAAGCATATATACGGCCGACGAACTATCCAATGAAGAACGTTGAGGATGATGATGCTGGCAGTGATTTTTGGCTTCTGGATTTCCACCACTCATCATCTCCTTATGGAAAGTTATGTCAATTGAGCATGTCCTAGTATAATGCAAAATTAATTACAATTCTTTCACAAATATATCTTGTATTCTAATTAAAAAAAGGGTATAATCTCTTATTAGAAATATGTAGGACTTGTCGTTTTTTACATGCATTTATCTTTTTTTAGTAAGAAAATTTACAAAAATTATTTTGAGTGTGGTTCATGAGAATTTGAACATAGTATATATATTCATATACCATTACTCAACTTAATCTAATAAAACCAACAAAAAAAACAAATATTTCATTATTCATAAGAATTTAAAGTCAACTAAAAAATAGTACATAAGTTCGTTTTAATGGTTGATAGTACATTACAACTATTTCTCTTTATGGTATATAATATTTTGAACTAGGTAGATAAGTTTTTCTACATGGTTTATAAAAATATGAAGTAAGCAATATTTTTCTTAATGGTGCATGGTTCATAACAAGTGTTTTTCTTTATGGCGTATAATATTTTGAACTAGATACATAAATTATTCAACACGGTTCATAAAAATACGAAGTAGTCATATATCTTTAACTACTACAACAATATATGAATACCATGGTACTGGAACAAATAGAAACTGGGTGAATAGATGGTAGATAAGTTTTTCTTTTTGGTTTATAAGAATGTAGACTTAGTATATACGTTTATATAATACAACTTAACTCAAAAATAGTGCATAAATTTTTCTTAATGGTTAAGAATATGAACTTGATATATACATTCATATACTATTACTCAAAATTGGTACATAGATTTTTCTTAATGGTTCATAAGAGTATGAACTTAGTATATATTTATATACCATGACTTAACTCAAAATTGGTACATGGTTCATAACAAGTATTTCTCTTTATGACATATAATATTTTGAACTAGGTAGATAAGTTATTCTATATGATTCATAAAAATATGAAATAGGCATATATCTTTAAATACTATAACAATATATGAGTACAATGACACTGGAACAAACAAAAACTGGGCGAATAGATGGTAGATAAGTTTTTTTTTTTAGTTTATAAGAATGTGAACTCGGTATATACATTTATATAATATAACTTAACTCAGTACATAAATTTTTCTTAATGATTCATAAGAATATGAACTTGGTATATACATTCATATACCATTACTCAGAATTGATATATAGATTTTTCTTAATATGAACTCAGTATATATTTATATACCATAACTTAACTCAAAATTGGTATATAAGTTTTCCTAATTAATGGTTCATAAGAATTTGAATTTGGTATATAAACTTTTCTTAATAGTTCAAAAAAATTTAAAGTCAACCAAGAACATGTTGGTGGCTCCTATGAAATGGTCGATCACTTATGAGGACAAGTCAGCTAACCATTATAGCCAAATTGATCCATTTCTCTTTGCCAAATATGGTCAACTATCAGGTTGATCGTTTGCCCAAATCTAAAACTGAATAGATGATAGATACATTTTTCTCAATAATTCATAAGAATTTAAACTCTGTATAGATGTTTATATACCATAACTCAACTAAAAAATAGTAAAAAAATTTTAATAGTTCATAAGATTTTGAATATGGTATATACTTTCATATTCCATAAAACTCAATCTATCAAAACTAATCACAAAAGAGAGAAAAAAAAAAAGTGTTTCATGATTCATAAGAATTTACAATCAACTCAAAATGATACATAAGTGTTTCTTAATGGTTCATAGTTCATAAGAATATAAACTAAGAACATATATACGTTCATATACCATAATAGGACATATCTAAATTTTGTATATGTTAAGATATACCATGACAACTTTTTGATCTATATAACAGGATATAACAAAATTTCGTATATGCTAAGATATATCATGACAATTTTTTTTATCTACCAACAAAAAAAAAAATCAATCTTTCAGATCAATCAAAACAAAGAAACAAAGAACAAAATACTTCATTTTTGGGAAGGAATATCAACTTTTGTATCAAATTCCCTTTTTTTTGGGAAGGAAATTCTTTTTTTTTTTAAATAAATACTTCATTTTCTTTGGAAAGAACAAAATAGTATAACATATAATAATAATAGTGTCGGAGTTAATTAAGAAACCTAAGGGCTTGGTAACAATTTTATTTCTGGTATTTTACTTTAAAATCTAGAAACAATGGAAGAGATTTGCCTAAGCAACGTTTTAAGGAAATCTTCACCGTTTATTATATACCTTATTCAAAAATAAATCTTATTATTAAGCATTCCCATAATCCCACCCTCTCCTCCTCTCCGACTTGTCCCTAACCGGCTGCAGTCACTACATTATTAACGCCTGTCATTCTCTCTCGCCGCAGCCACCACACAACCCTCTGAGTTTTCCTTTTTTCCCTTTAAAATTGTGTTACTATAATATTACTATTGTGGTTTGTCTCATCGGTTATTCTTAAAATTTCTTTCTTTGTTTTTTTCAGAGGATTTACAATGGTGCAGCTGTATGCGGTCAAGGAGAGGAAGAAGAAGACAGACATACGACAGAGAAGAAAAAGAAGAAGAAGTAGAACAGGAAGAGGCAAAAGGCGAAGAAGGTGTTGAGTTTGATAACAATACATAACAGAACCCTTATTCTTATGCTAGTTGTTTTGCTGTTCCTAATTTTCTGATAATTTGATTTAGTCTAAGTTGGTTTTAATTGTTGTAACAGAATAGATTTTCTAGGCTATATTTTTGGGTGTAATTTATATTTAAACACCATGACAATCAATAGAATGATGTGGGAAAACATTTTACAGTAATATCTCTCTTCCTCTTACCATCTTTATGGTATCAGAGCAATATCTCACACGAGTTTAGGTTCTGATCACCACACAACTCATGGTAACTGGGAATACTCAAATTGTTCTCCCAAACACCCATGAACCAGACAGTCCTCTAACCTTAATCACCATCCAAAACTCCATCAAACTTATCTCCACCAACTATATCTCCTAGAAAACCCAAATTGAATCCATCCTCATCGGTCATGACTTGCACAAATTTATTGACGGCTCTCATCTTCCTCCTCCTACAACCATCACCGTCAACAATGAGGTTTCCTCCAATCCTGCATATCAGACATGGCTGCGATAAGATAAACTTCTATTTGGAGCGCTCATTGGCACAATTTCCTTCAACCTTGTGCCGCTCATTACTCAATCAAAAACGTCTTGTGTTGCTTGGCAGACTCTCGCCAATATTTATGCTCATCCTTCTCGTGGTCGTATCAAACAAATCAAAGACAACTTGAAGAATATCTCCAAAGGATCACAATCTGTCACCGAATATATGCAAGCCATAAAGATCAAAGCTGACGAACTTGCCGCCCTTGGGAAACCACTTGATCATGAAGACTTAATTGAGAAAGTTTTGGATGGTCTTGATGACACCTTTCAATCTGTCATTGATGCTGTCAATAGCCACGACACGGTCATCACATTTGATGAACTCCATGAAAAACTCATCCACAAAGAGCTGTCATTATGCAACCCATCACCCTCACCAAGTTTTCCAGCCTCTGCTCACCTCACACACACTCAACGCTCACACCAACGGTCACCAGGAACTCGTCCACCTTGGCCTACTCATCCTCCAGCACCGCAGTCCGCTCCTCATCAGTCCAACCAATCACCTCGTCCATTTCTCGGCAAATGTCAGTGGTGCCATACTCAAGGTCATGTCGTCTCTCAGTGTTCTCTCTTCTGCCAACAATTTCCTCATGCATCACCACCACACCGTCCTGCCAACTCACCACCACTTCGTTCACCTCCTCATTGGCAAGCTCAAGCTCATGTTGCTACCACCACAACCTCACATGATCCTTGGCTATTGGACAGTGGTGCAACTCACCATGTTACAACGGATCTTCAAAACCTTTCCATTCACAAACCAATTCAGAAACTTAACCTCAATACTGAACTTCACCATCCCACCCTTGAGCCCACTACCGTCCATCAAGCTTTGAAAGACCCCAAATGGCGACAGGCCATATCCGCAGAATTTGATGCTCTTCTTCGCAATGGCACATGGGAACTTGTTCCATCTCATCCTACTCAAAACTTGGTAGGGTGTAAATGGATTTTTCATACTAAATATTTGCCTGATGGTTCAGTTGACAGGTACAAAGCACGTCTGGTTGCAAAAAGTTTTCATCAACGCCCAGGGATTGATTACTCGGAAACTTTCAGTCCAGTAATCAAACCTACCACTGTACGCCTGGTTCTTAGCCTAGCAATAAGCAACGACTGGTCACTTCGCCAGTTGGATGTCAACAATGCCTTTCTTCAAGGCACACTTTTAGAAGATGTGTTTATGTCTCAACCTCCAGGCTTCATTGATCGTGATAATCCTCAACATGTCTGCAAGCTACACAAGGCCATCTATGGACTCAAACAAGCTCCACGCACTTGGTATCATGAATTGTGCCAATTTCTTCTCACTTCCGGCTTTCGTAACTCTGTATCAGACGCCTCCCTGTTCATATTCAACACTCAAGGAGTTATTCTTTATCTTCTTATTTATGTTGATGATATCATTGTCACTGGAAACAACACTCAAGCTGTACATCATTTTCTATAGCAACTCTCTACACGATTCTCTCTAAAGGATCTTGGCAATTTACACTACTTCCTAGGTGTTGAGGTGCTCTCACATACCGATGGTTTGTTTCTCAGTCAACGAAAGTATATTGCTGATCTCCTTCAAAAGACTCGTATGATTGAAGCAAAACCAGCCTCCACACCTCTAACAACGAGTCTGCCTCTTACCTTGCATGCCGGTACTACCTTATCTGATCCTACAGAGTATCGCACCACTGTTGGAAGCCTTCAGTATCTCTCACTGACCCGACCAGATATTAGCTACACGGTCAACAAACTCTCCCAATTCATACATAAGCCAACGACCGAGCATTGGGCTGCTGTCAAATGCTTACTTCACTATCTCTGTGGCACCTTAGATCATGGCATAACACTTTGTCGTAAGTCATCTCTTGCTCTTCATGCATTCTCCGATGCCGAATGGTCTAGCAACAAGGATGATTTTACTTCCACCAGTGCTTACATTGTTTATCTCGGCCATAATCCTATCTCTTGGAGCTCCAAGAAACAGAGAACTGTTGCTCATTCTTCAACCGAGGCTGAGTATCGATCAGTCGCTGCAACGGCTGCGAAATTACGATGGATTTGTTCTCTCCTAACTGAACTTGGCATCACTATTCCACATCAACCGGTGATTTATTGTGACAATGTTGGGGCCACCAGCCTTTGTGCAAATCCAGTGTTTCACTCGCATATGAAGCATGTTGCCTTGGACTATCATTTCATACGTGAACAAGTTCAAAATGGTCTACTCAGAGTCTCCCATGTCTCAGCTTCCGATCAGCTTGCCGATATCCTCACCAAGCCGCTATTTCGTCAACAATTCACCACAGTTACGAACAAGATTGGACTCACCTCAGCACCGTCCATCTTGCGGGGGCATGATAACAATACATAACAGAACCCTTATTCTTATGCTAGTTGTTTTGCTGTTCCTAATTTTCTGATAATTTGATTTAGTCTAAGTTGGTTTTAATTGTTGTAACAGAATAGATTTTCTAGGCTATATTTTTTGCTGTAATTTATATTTAAACACCATGACAATCAATAGAATGATGTGGGAAAACATTTTACAGTAATATCTCTCTTCCTCTTACCATCTTTAGAGTTTGAGCTTGATCATGGAATCCCACTTCCACTTGTCCAATCTGAGCCCAAGTCCAAGAGACAACCAGGAGTTATCTTTATACTTGAGAGAGCTGCTTTGGAAGTTGCCAAAGTTGGGAAGGTATAGGTTACTATCATTCTTCTTTCTTTCTTTGGTTCTGACCTTTTCTTAAAGTTTTTGTTCTCTCTACTAAAACTATTCTGTTGATAACAGACTTACCAGCTTTTAAACACTGATGATCATATGAGGTTATTGAAGAAGAATAAGAAAAATCCTGGGGAATATCGGCCTGATTTTATTCATCAGGTTAGCCACTTTGCAAGCACCATTGTCCCTTCTATTTAAGGACTTTAAATATAATCATATTTACATAAGTAAGTTGCAGTGCAAGTTTTGCTAATAAGTCCAACATTGATCCCTTTGGACATATAAATAGGGCAAATGTGCCCATAGTGACTAGGATGGATTTCTCGAATCTAAACGATGTGCGTGGTACATAGATTGGCATCATGAACTCAAGAACCATCATACGACACTAATGACAAAATGTGCAGGCTCTCCTGGCGATCTTAGGTAGCCCTCTTAACAAAGCTGGGAGGTTGTGAGCTTTGTATTTGAGGACTGAGAAAGGTGTTCTTGTTGAAGTTAAACCATTTACTGATCTACCGAGGACATTGAAACGGTTCTATGGTCTCATGCGTAAGTTCAGCTGTTCTCACTCAAATTGGTTATGTTATTACTCTCTGTCTTCACCATTCTAGTTGCATACTTTGCTGTCGTTTACTCTTGTCAATCTCTTTCAGCAGAGCTGCTACAGAAACTGAGTACAAACGATCGTGCTAGTCGCAGGAAACTTTTACGGGTGATCAAGAACCCTGTAACACAGTATTTGCCTATCAACTCCCGTAAAATTGGTGAGCTAAATCAACATATCCCTTGTTAGGTGTTTGTATGCTACACGGTATTACATCTATAACAAATGTAATATGTTGGAATGGCAGGGTTCTCCTATAGTTCGGAAAAGATGGTTAAAATGCAAGATTATGTGGCTCACTTAGGCGATGACACAGACATTGTTTTTGTGGTATGTGCAGAATGTAACTTAACTTTGTACTGTAAGCTCTAATAAACGTGATTTTATTAATCCTATGCATGCATATTCAAGTTGGTGCAATGGCTCATGGTAAGATGGAGCCAGACCATACGGATGACTTTATATCAGGTAAATGCCTTGCCTCCTTATGCGATCATGTTTATCTAAAGCTTAGAGAATTGCACCTTGGTTTCATGTTCATCTTTTATGCTAGTGGAACTGTTTGTTAGCATCGAATATCAGAGTTCAAAGCACCATCATTAGGTTATGGAACCTTCCTTGTAGAATTAGAACACTGTTTGTTGAGTTGCTTTGAGTTTAGAATTGGAACACTCTCTGTTAAGTTTCTCGGAGTTTAGAATTTAAACACTATATGTTGAGTTGCTCGAAGTTTGGTAATGCTTGCTAGTTCTGTTTTCTTCACAGATAAATTTGAAAAAAGCTTCCAACAATTAATAAATCTAAAAGAACAGAGAACGCTAAGTTGGTTTTATGAATTGATATTCATTATAGTTGGTCTATGTATCTGATGCAATCTTCTTCTTGGCTCATTAATCTTGTTGGTAGTTTTACAAGAGGACAGTCTCTAACTCGTTAATTGCTCTTTTTTGTAGTTTCTAACTATCCATTGGGACTCATTAGTTGCTCTTTTTTGTAGTTTCTAACTATCCATTGAGTGCTGCGCGCTGTATCACAACGATTTGCCAGGCAATCGAGAGAAAGTGGAACATAATATGAAATATTCCCTTCTACTTTTAATCATAATCAGGAATTCTCTTAATATTTAAACAATACATTATATATGTAAATGGATTTTTGTTCTTTTAAATTCACTAGTTTTGCCAACTTTTTTTTACCGCTTCAAAGTTCCAATTTGAGGAATTGATGGAGCACTTGAAAGAAATAATATGGAAAACCTTTTATCTTTGTGGTAAGTCTCCCTCCCATACCATTGGCTAGCGAAGGCCAAGTATAATATTAAATAACAGGGCCATTCTGCTTCTCAGTCATTCATTTCAAATTATCAAGATTACATGAAGGCTTGAGGGAAATCTAGCAAAAAGTTCACACCCCATAACACAGTTATAGGTCAAATCAAATATTTAACATATAAGATCACAATAATTCGAAAGTGATGCATTTCAGTTTTTTGTGCCTATAGTTTTCAACGGCCCGGTTCATCGGAATCAGATCCTAATGTATATGCCAAACCAAAAAGACCTTTTTGCTCTATTAGTACTGATTAAAATCAAGCGGACGTGGTTTTTTTTGACTACATGTCAGACTAACAGTTTTTGCTAAACTAAAATCCATTTCGCTACCCGAGTATTCCATGAACTAATAATAAATATAGCCCTAACCTTGGCTTAAGAACAACAGCACGCCATAATATAATCGCTAGCTCCAGCTAAAGCTCACCCACATCGAAGCCTCCCCATGATGGTACTGACTGTAATTCCATGACACTTCCATTTGCCGACCAACTGATCAATTCCTGCACAAATCAGCAAGAAATATGTAGTAAAGATTCTGTTTCTGGTTCTCAAAAGACATGTTTTTTTTTTTTTTTTTTTTTTAAAAAAAATGTACTTCAGTATCCACCTCAGGGCTCAGGAAGTATACATCATGGTCCCTTGGTGCCGAGTTGTCATAGAAATCTGTGTCTTCAGGCTTTGTACTGTCCTTTAGAAACTCAGTTTCAGCCTCTACCTCTGGCTCCATATTGTTTGGCGCCGGAACTGATTGCTTTCTCTTGGAACGAGCTCTCCTGTTCTGGAACCAGTTGTAGACATTGGTTTCAGAAATTTGGCCATGTTGTGAGAGTTCTGAGGTTATCCCTTTGATCTTCTGCTTGCTTGGAGTCCCATTACCTTCCTCGAATATTCGCTCGAGGATTTGAAGCTGCAAAGGCGTTGGAGACCACCGATGCCTCGCAGTGATCTTATGTCCAGCATAAGCCATTAGTGGATCACAGTGAAGAGCTCCCAGCTTCATACCTACCCACAAAAAAGACACACAACTTTTAGACCCAAAAAAAGAAGAACCCCAAAGGCAGAAATGAGAAAACCTTCACTAGGGTTTAACAGGGGGTTTGTGCTAGTAAAGAATTGGCCCTTTTGCTTGAGAGTTCAGAGAGAAACCAGAAAGATCATGTTGGGCAGAGATGGCCTTATGCATCTCAGCGAGCTTCTCACAGATGGTGGTGTAGACAGAGATCTGCCTCCTCAGCAGCTCCATTTGCTCGTCAGTCATCACCTTCACGTACAACCCTGCAGCAGCAACGGCAGCACCTGCACCTACAACCCCTTTTTTTTTGGGATTCTCTTTCTCCATTTTCAAACTCAACTCACTTCTACTACTCTTGTTTTCTCTTGTCTTGTCGTCTCTATCAACTACTAGAGATCATACCCATTTCTCAACCAGTTCGATTCTGTAAGAGAGAACCAGTCCAGCCTTAAGATTGCAATTGAAAGAATGAATGTCTTTTAGGGATAAATAATATAAATAATAAAAAATAAATAGGGGAATATATACATAAAAAGGCTCCAAACATGGAAGGTGGTCCGCGCGTTTTAGCATTCGGCGTCGCTAATCGCGCAATTTAGCTAGCTGGTCGTCAAGGTCTTCTTTTTTCTATTTTCTAATTTCCATATTCTGTCCTCTTGCTTCCATATTCATAATTCTCCCACTCAATTTGCCTTCCTTCCTTCCTTTCCTTTTCTTTTCTTCTTCTCTATTTTTTCTTTTCACTTAAAAAAAAAATAGTAATTCGGTCCTTTTTATTATTATTATATTAGCGAAATAATAATAACAATAAAAATAGTAATTAATTCTGATAATAATGATAATAAGGGTCGACGAAAAAAAAAAAAAAAGAGAGAGAGAGATGGGAATTGGGACCCTAACGAGTGTCTTAACCGAGACACTTTTGGTGGAAAGGGAGTCAAAAAAATCAACGTAGCAAAGTAAAACAGGCAAAAGTTAGAGTGAATCTGATCCTTGTTTGTAATGGTGCTGGGGACACACAATAAAAGTTGGTGGTATTAGCATGGATAAGAACACACCCTATTGTCTCTGCTGGTTTGCAGCTTACGCCAAACTCAAGAAATTTAGCTAACAACATGTGATAATAATGAAGGGTGGTGGTCCCCAACATAGATATATATTGACAAGTTGAGAATTCACTATTATAGGAGCTCTTTCAAACCCGTTTCGTAATCCATTATCATTATCATTACTAGCCAGTAGACCGTCTCATTACGATAGACTTTATTATTAATAAAATCAACATTCAGCATTTCCCTTCTAGCAACAACTAAAAAAATACATTGACCATTTCTCTTCTACATTCACTTTTACCGTATGATATCTACGATTCCGAATATGGATGAAATAAGATGAGTTGACGAATGCCAAACCATATTGAAAGGTTCCGTTATTACAGAAAGAGTCGAAAGAACAGTTCCACGAATGAAAAGGCTCATCAGTTTACAACAGGTCGCTCAGACAGTCCAATTGTTAATCTAATCAAGTCAGTTGGTCTTTGTACTTGCTTCCGGACAACTAGCCGTTCCAATATGAAATTGTTAAATTGGAAGGAAAAACAAAACAAGGTAGAGAAGGAGCACGCACCTCCGTTGTAAAACACATTTCATGTTTTACACGAAACTGAATTAATAATTCGAGACTAGTACCATGATACGACTAAGTAACTCGGACAAGTATATAATACTCGATTATTGATTTAATTTTGTACCAAGTCACCAATAAAATTCATTATTCAACGAATTTTTTCGGGGAACCATGTGAATAGCTGCGAAATTTCCGTCTACAGAGATCCATGACAACGTGACACACGTTATGCAAGTCACAGCCAAACCCACCGGCTTCGAAGGGAAAAAATATTTTGTCAATTTAAAAAACAGAGAATCAAAAACATCCTCCAGTAAGGCACATAAGACAGCTAAGGTATAATTTATTTTGATAGTATAATTAAACGTGTTACAAATTGCTATTAAGATTGAAAAAATCAAACCAAGGAGAAAATACTGGAGAAGAAAACATGCGGATACAAATTCAATAACAAAGAACCTGTATTCAAATAGTATTAATTAAAATGTTTTTATTACACGTATCCAAAACCGTTTTAACAAAAACAAGACTAAATGTGGAGAAAAACGATACAACCCATTGTTGCAAAGACAAACCAAGATTGTTTTTAAAGTTGCCCAAAAGAAGTAACGGCAATTGGACAAAGATGCATGCACCCAAGAGATCAAAATCCATAAAACAAGACAAATAAGTAAAAATGAAACGAACAAAGACGATGAATAAGGACACAAGATTACCATCAAAAGCCCATAGAAATTTAATTACCATCAAAAGCTAGTTAGCCAACTGCTCTACAAAAGACAGAATCACCTAGCTAGCCATTAGATTTGAAAGAGGTACAAGTACAGATGATTCTCTCTTCTATAACTATAAAAATTAAAAAAAGTCCAAAATCAGTGGACAAACGGGAGCAGGAGTATATTACTTCAACGAAATAGAACAACCGATTAACAATTAACAATCAGACCAATGATATGGTATGATCAAATTCTTTGACAGCCTAGATAACTACGCTATCATTTTCTGCCATAGTTCCTACTCGTCGTCATCCTCCTGCAAAGACACAAAAACCAAATATCGAACACATAAGTCAAGCATTACATAAAATCATGACACACAATGTATGCAAAAGAACATTCAAACGAACCTCTCCACTGCCATCTTCATCACCATCATCTTCATCGTTCACCTCGGACATTGACTTCTCAGATCCTTCTTCATCCGCTGCATTAGCACCTTCAGCCTAGTAATAACCAACCAACCAACCAACACTGAATAAGCAAACAACCAATTCGATAGGCTTACGATCAAATCACAAAACATCATTTCAAGATAATTACTTGTCTCTTATTATAGGCTTTCATGTTTTTCTCATACTCGGCCTTCCTATTCTCCGCCTTCGCAACATATGGTTGCTTGTCCTGGAAATAGTTGTTACAGCATTAATAACCAGTAACCACAACCACCAACAAATCCCTCTCGACATATCCAAAAGAGATCTATCTATAAACAATAAAACACCTACAGCTTCAGACATTGACTTCCATTTCGCTCCAGCAGCTTTGCCAACCTAATAATAAATTAAGAAAGTGTATAAACACAGAGATCCCAGAATATAACTCAATTCAACACCACGGCAAGGAGTATATATGATGCTTACAGCAGAGACTGCTTTGTTGTTAGGGTTTTCCTTATTGAATTGCTTCCTGAACTCCTCCCTTTAATCATTAAAAAATAAATGATAGCAAATCAATGTACAATTTTAAGCTAGAAAGATATGCAAAAGGCACTATTATTAATTGAAAAACCCAAAACCCTTTTTGACTAAACAATAAATTTTCAGGATAATATTGAAGGGGGGAAAAAAAAAAACAAGACATAATAAATCGTGTATTATACTGAAAATGAATGTTAATATTATTTTCTTGGAATAATAACCTTTCTACAAATTTTAATCAAATAATATTTTGCTCAGAATAACATAAATAATGCAAAGGATATTGAAAAAAGTAAAGTTCGAGAGAAACCAAAGTATTTACATGAAAACAAAGAAGGCACTGGCAGGCCTCTTAGGCTTGTTAGGGTCCTTGACGGACTTCTTACTTGCCTTCCTGCCTTTTGTGACCGCTCCAGCCTTCTTGTTCACCGCAAGCCTACAAAAACGAACCCATCAAAAAAATTAAAAAAAAAAAAAAATACATTAAAAATTAAAGGGAAAAAGAATAAAATACGTAATTTCAGATCTGAGAACGAAGAAAACATTATTTTGAAACATGATTTTTTTTTTCCTTCTCCGATTCGTTAAGTGAAAAAAGTTAGGGGAATAAAACTTACTTGGTGTCAGTTCTCTTGCTGGTGGATTTAGCTCCTTTCATGGCGAAACCTGCAAGTTTTTTTATTTTTTTTAAAATGAATATATCAATTGAAAAAAAAAAAATAGATCGGAAAGCACGAGAAAACGACGAAACTGGAGCTAGAATCGAGCGGAGGTAGGTTCGTACATACCTCTTCGTTTGTTGAGTTAGGGTTAGAGTTTGGGATTAGGGTTTCAACTTTGAAGGGGAAAGAGAAGTGAGAGAGAGAGAGAGAAACAAAAGGGAGAGCGATATATGCGGTATGTGAAGGGACTTGAAGAGGCGGAGAAGATATTATTAAGATTTTGGGGAAATTGAAATTGAAATTCAATTGCACACCAAATGAAAATTTTAGATTTTAGGGGTTTAGGCGGGATTTTAAAATTTCATGCCACGTTTGCGATCCTTGCCCTCTTTTCCTATTGGTGCTTTTCCCCTTCCCTTTCGCCTCTCTCTTTTTCTTGTGTGTTTCCTTTGTGCTTCTTCACTTTCTCTCTCCCTCTCCGGTTGCTTCTACCAATAAATTATTATTATTTTTAAATAATTTTATCGTTTCTTTAACCATTTTAACACAAGTTCAACTTATTGAATAAAAAAAACAAACAAAAATTATAGATAAATAGAAAACAACTCAATTTTCAAAAAATAGTAAAATAAAAAAGGGTAAATATTTAAAAATGAACTTTTATTAAATATTAAATTAAATAAGCTACTTTATAAATAAATGAATGTTGGATTCAAAGCTGTGTTTCACCCAGCATAAGAAATCTCTCTTTATACTTTTATAAAAAAATGTCAGCTTTAAATTTCTGCGACTTTCAACTCATTTCTTTTTTACTTAAACGACTACCAAACGAACAACTTTTAAGAAAATCATCTTTTCTATATTTTTTCCTCCAATGCCTTTACACAACTCCGGAGAACCCTGGTTTCTCTTCTCTTCTTTTCTTTTCTTTTTTTTCCTTAGTCATTTAATTTAAACAAGTGTACATATATAAGATATTATTTGGTTCATTAAATAGAATTAGAATATGAACGTCTAAAAAAAAAAAATACCTACCATAGATAAAAAAAAAAAATTACCTATTAAATTGGCAATCATATATATATATACTGGATTTTCTTTTTCTTTTGGAGATGAAATATACCTTCCCCCAGATTTTAATTCAACAACCAAAACAAAGACAATAGGACTTGAATTGACAACAAAGTTAATCATAATAACAAAAGAGTAACAAGGCACGTAATTTAAACTCAAATCTTTTTCTAAGGCATAAATTTTGTATAACTCTAATATTACTCTAAACAAAAATCTCAAAGATTGAAAGTAAGTTTACGCAATATTTATTCGGTTTTTTTTTTTTGAATAGGATGCGTGGTTATTGCTTAGAGTCTCTGGACCATCGCTTTTATTTGTTAATACTTAATGGGAAAAGCTGACTATGCGGGAAATTTTAATTGACACTCATAAATTATAGATCACAAAGAGTACTCGTTAGTATTTAAATTTTCAATATCTCATCAATTTTGATTCTTTTGACAAGGGATATTTTTTTTCTTCCTTTTCATTTAATTATCTTCAAATATTTTAAAAAATTGAATTTATTCAAACTAACAAAATGTTTATCCGATCAAGGATACTAAACAATTTATGATAAAGTAAAACTTATACTAGTCTTTCCATACAATAGAAATAATAATATTTGGACAATTATATTGTCTCATTATTTAATACATGAATTAATTAAAATACATTAAGTCTTGATAATATTATAAAATATAATAAAATTGACGCGTCAACAATGAGACATGAAATGATCCTCTGACATCCTTTTAATAAAAAAAATAGACGAAGGTTTTGATATACAAAATGCTCGTCACCAGAAAAGTAAGTTTACGCGGTTCTCAAAAGCAATCAATAAACTATGAGGTCTTATCTGTATCACCCTTTACTCAGCAAATGCTCTAAGTCTCCCATTTTAGTGTCGAATGTTTACAAAATTATTTTGAACATTTTGTTAAATTGAAAAACGAAAATCATATAAACGCTTTTAAAATATAAAGACAAAATGTTTTGGAAAATTAAGAGAAAAAGTCAATAATGGATACGTTGAACAAATCAATTGTAGCTCACCAACCAGCCGCAATAGAAATAGTAAAAATGGCAGCCGTAATAGGAATAGTAAAAAGAGCAGCCGCAATAGCAATAGTGAAAAGATCAACCGTAATAGCAATAGTAAAAAATAGTGTTCGCACCACTTTTCAAGTTCTATAAATACGGAGAGTTTCATCACTTGTTTTGCATCCCATTCTAAATCATTTTCTTTTCTAAGAGATAATTCAAGCTTAAGAATTCCTCTTAGTATCTCACTTGTTTTCTCCTAAATTATTTAAAGAGAGTGTTTTCTCTTATTTCAAGAGAGAGAGGTTCATTTATTCTCTCATTGTATTTAGAGAGAAGTAAGTTGTAATCTCCTTTTCATAGTGAAATTCTTTACAGGCTTATCCGTGGACGTAACCTAAATTAGATGAACCAAGTTAATTCTTTTGCGTGCCCTTATTTTTTTCATTTTATCAAAAAATTTTTAACTCGTATTTTAACTGTATGTTATCGCTTCCACAAAGCCGATCTCCTAACAAGATATCTATTAATTAGACTTAATAAAATTAACAAATACAGCCTCAATGGAAACCATAAATCATGTAAACTTATTTGGAAATAATAGAAAGACAGTATAAATCAACTATACTTGTTTTTACACTGCCGGTACATGGACAAATAGTTTTATGCACTTAAATACATTAGGCGTTTCCCCGGGTTTTTAGTCATCAAATTCACAAGTAGACAACTGAAAATATGCCAAAATTTTGCGCAAAGGCATCGTTACAATCTCAACACTCTATTGATTGTTTAAGCTCAAATCACAATCATACATCGCGGTCGTATACGAAGTGTAGAATCCAGCCGAGGTTCATCGATGTGCATGGTATTCAGCATCCTTCTATGGTTTTGCATATCTCGTCATATTCTTTGACGCATTGGCCAATGAATTGTCTTTATGTCTTGTTCTTTTATTTATATCGGAGTTTCTAACACTTTTATCTATAAAAATAAAAATAAAAAAAAAATTACAAAAATATAGAGGTCATATTTTTTTTCAATTTTTGTATAATTTTTATTTGAAAAATATAAGTTTTTAGAAAAATATTATTTTAAAAATAATTATTAGTTATTAGTTGTTAGTTACTAATTTAAAAAATTGTATTTTTTTTAAAATGACATTTTTATAATAAAAACCGTACAAACCTCATAGAAAACACACACCAACGTATTTTTCATTTTTTTTTCTAAAAATGTTGTATAATGCTCAATTTCACTTTCCATTTTGATATATTTATTCATTATGGGGTCAGACCATCGATGATTGTTACCATATGTCATCTCTAACTTAAAACATTAAAATGGCGTAACTATCATACCAAAATAATACAACTTTCACATAATTTTAAAAGTTAATTTCTAACATATTGCATTAAAAGTTACACTGAAAAAATATTTCATTACTTATTTTGATTTTTTTTTCAGTTTCCAACGATTAATTTATTTCACAAACTATTCAATATATTATTAAAAAGGGAAAGATATATTGGGGATTGATGATTGTAGAAAATTACGAAGTAAGAATAGTATGAAACAATATAAAAATTCTAAAACTAACACCAAATGAACCATATTACGCCAAATTTGGTGTAAAGAATAGAGTTTGATTGAAGTGCCTTTTCGAGTTTAGTTTGAGGGCCTTTTATGACAACAAACGGATGTATTATGCTATAATGTAATCAAATTGGAAAAGTCTTCAATGCCAAAGAATGTAATACGTACTAAAAATTTACATTACATGATATAATATCCCTTTCAATTACTGAACTTGCCAGAGTGCCTCTCATAAAGCAGAAGAAACAATATCTATAATGCCTCCTTAGTGAATAGCATCCTAGCCTACTAGGTATAAGTTTCTTTATATATAGTCAAATTAATTAGGCACTTAAATAGAAAATGATTATCTGATGTCGTGCTTTCTGTTGGAAAAGTAGGTTAAGGAAATAATTTGGACTTGGAAGCCCAAGTGGATTTTAAAGACTAAATTTGTTATAAAACTCATTTTCATGAACCATTTTGAAGCTAAAAATTGAGTGAGACCCACATTTTGTTGATGAAAGGTCTTGGTGAATTATTGTTTTCCTCCGCGAGGACATCGATTTCGTATATTCACACGCTTAAAATTGTGTACAGATGAATGAGAAATTGTTGCACAAAAGTGCACCATTGAAATGGAAAATTAAAGGAAAATATTAAAGTCCCACATTGGTGGAAAATGCATGGTGCAAGTAGTTTTTATAGAACCTTATTTTGTAATAGTAGTAAGAATAACTACCACATATGCTCTCTCAGGGGTGCAAATCTTTGGGGTTAGGCCTGAGCTCGTGTGTGTCCGCACTTGCAGACACGAGCCCAATATATTTTTCCTTTCCTTTTTGACCATTTTGGAATGAACGTTTTTGGATGTTGAAACTGCTATGCAATAAAACTGGTAAATGTTTTAATATTTTGATTAAAGACTGACAGGTGTAACAACCAGTTTAATGGCTAAAAACGTTAGTAACAGCCATACTAATGGCTGTAAAATGTTTTGAGATTAAATAAAATCTTTATGGTTTTGCTACCAAGTCCCCATTTGGAGTTTATAAAAGGTGAGTTTCCCCTCCTCATTCGACACATCAAAAAAAAAAAAAACAGAAACTTTATTCTCTCTACCATTCTCTCTCAAGTGTTCTTGAGTTCCTCAGTTTTTTTAGCTAGAGTTCTTCGAGTATCTAGAAATTTTGTAGCTAGAGTTCTAATGTATTTGAGTTCAAAACTATCCACTTCGTAGAGTGGAAGTATTGGTACTTCACCTGCTACTTTTCGTCGTTGTATCGTGGGAGACTGACGCTTGCAAAATCCTCAAGCATTCTGGTAGAGGGAGCGAATCAGTTTTAAGGAATCTGTGTGGAACACAGGTCTCAATGGTTAACAATCTTTTATTTTTACAAGAATACTTGTTTAGAAGTGCTGCCGAAATTCTGGTCAAAGTTAGAACATAATATTTTGGTAACATTATTTATTGAAAAATTTATTATAAACGTTTGTAACCTTATATATTGCATGTTACAATTCGTCTGACACCTTCTCTTTTCGAGCTTGCTCTAGTAGTATTTCCCCTTTTTTTTTGGTAAAATAGGATAGCCCTTTCGTACTTAAGATAAAAAATAAAAAAATATATCATATATAAGATAACAATAAAAAATAAATATCATATTACTAATATAAGTTTTTGGTGGAAGTTTTTGGTATCATCGACGTTACTCTGATGATGCCAAATGGTTGTGTCATAAACTGAACTCTGGTTTCAAAACATTTAAATTGCAGAGGCCATCCTCTGATGATGCCAAATGGTTGTGTCATAAACTGAACTCTGGTTTCAAAACATTTAAATTGCAGAGTCCATATGGCCGCAAACATAAATTTAGAACTCATTGGTCAATAGTATATGGACCGAACACTGAAACAAATGTAGGGTAGATACATAGCTATCAATCCCATACTTTACACGTGAAATATAATTGAAAATGAGTCAAAATCCATTGCAAATTATAAATTATATAGACCATCATCGATATAAACATCAAGCTAACGTTAAAAAAAGTATAAATTCGAAAAATCTAACCTTTCCAAAAAACACACATTATTGACCTAAACTTTATGAAACTCTCATTTTGATAAATATTCGTTTATTTATTTTTACTTTATATACTATAGGTGAATGGGGCGAAATATAATCAATTCCTAGTGATACACTAGCTTTATTTATGTATTAAGTATATATATCGGTGGACCGTAGAATGTACGGAGAATTTGTTACAATATTTGAAAACCGAATATATATTTTTTAAAAGTCCAAATTCGGTCATTTTGTAAAAGAGCACAATCAATATAATATCAAAATACCCCTTCTATGGTTTTAAATCTCAACTGGTTGGTTGATAAAACTTAATTAGTTAATTGACAAATCTTAAAGGCTAAATCAGTAAGTCACATGGTCAGTTCACAAAAGCCAGCTACTCAATAGACGACTCTCAACTAGTAAGGGAAAAAATATGATAAATTTGAAACTTTATTATAGAACAAAAAACTCAAAACACACCGCTAAAGTTAAAAAGTCAACCCCAAGATATTCTAACGAGCCTAATTCGTTGTTAAACAAAAGAAAACAAATTGTACTGAAATTTATACTCGGTACATGGTTTTTGTGCCTTATATTTCACAAATACTTGTTTCTTTTCCTTTTTTTTTTTTAACAAAAATACCTTTCATATGTAAAGTTTGTGTCTATATATTTTCAATTATAAATTTTTACCCGTGGTTTACATTTATAGTGTAAATTAATACTTAATGTATGCCCATTTTTTATTCATGAAAGGTATACTGTAGTGTACATTTCTCAAAAAATAGGTGTAAAAACGGCTATTTGTGAAGCAAAAGAAAACGAGTATGTATGAAAATATGCTCCAGAAACGGGTATTTACGTATTTTTCTTAATTGTACTACTAGGAGGCCCATACGGGAGCCCAGCATCAGCATTGGTTGAATGGTTGTTAGAAAACGAGGGTTCCTTCCTCCTAACTTGCTACCTACTTCGCTGGCCTGCACTCATCGGTTACATCGTGGTCGTTAGGGTTCAGCTTCACTCCATCTCCATCTCTTTGATCCATAAGAAGTATCAACTCTTTACCAGGTACTCTTCTGCTCAATTATTCTACAATTTATTTTATTTTATTTTGTTTACAGCTCGAATTAGGGTTTCCGAATTTATCTTCCTTCTTTATTTCGTTCATTTTTGTTTATTTATTGTGGGTTTACGGTGTTGGGTTCTGGCAGGTCTTACTCTTATATGATCATCAAACTCATTCCACATTTGAATGGTAGAAATCTTAATCTCATGCTGACCGGCAAGAATTGCAAAGAGGAACCACAAAGGCCATTTCCTTCGTTTTTGGCTGAAACAAACAACCCAGCCTTCTTTTTGTGAATTTTCCTTGTAATTACTCATATTTAATCTCTACATTGCTTGGACCGTTCCTCATTACGAGCCACATTTTTGGGTTGGTGTTATTACAGGACATTTACTTTGTGTAGTGCTTAATTTACCTGTATGATTATCCGTGGCCTTTATACGTCTGATTTCCCCACAGTTTATTTTAAAAACTAGATTGGATTATGCTATATCGCTTTCACAAAACAAATCCTTTATTGTTGATTACTACTACGTGATACCCTTTTCCCTTTTCTACATGATATTGTGATTTTTCTTTTTGTCTGTTGTTTAGTCATTTGAATGATTTTTTCCTTTTGTTTTGTTCTGCTACTACATACTTCTACATTTTTCTCCCAGTCCAGATACATACATAATTACATATGTCAAATGCGAATTCGTTAGATGCGCATTTTTCTGCATCGTGTGCAACTATTTTTATTTCCATTTTTGTTTTTTCGGGTGCAAAGCTAGTGCAAATGATGGTTTACACTTGATCTCTGAACTTCAGGTAAGTTCACATGTTGAATGGTTTGTTGACTGATGCTCTATTCTTTGCACCCATTTTTCATTATAACTAAATGGAATATGGTTCCTATCTGTTTTCATTTTCCCTTATTTAAAGTGGTGTTAACATTATGTACGTATGCACACTTACAGGTACTGGTACATGTAATTATTCAGTAAATGTTGAGAATTGAAAAGATTTGGAGCAAAGGGAAACTTCCTTTTGCTATTCTAATAAGCTTTTAAAGCATGTAAATAAGAATATCAAGGTATGTCTCTTATGATGCATACCTTTTTTATTACTGAGTGATAATTTGATTTTCCACAACCTTATATTGGTATTGTATACATTTGCAGGTGATATAGATGGAGAGCAAAGTAAAGAGGAATAATGAGGATAAAAGGTTCAATGTAAAATGGACGGAGCGCTGGGATGATGTTTTTGTTGAGGCTCTTGTTCATCAGCAAAGCATGGGAAACAGGGTGGATAAGGTTTTCACTAGTGCAGCTTACAATAACATTGTGAAAGAAATGCGTGATAGACTTGGAGAGCCATTTCTAAAAGATCACTTGAAAAATCGTATGAAAACTCTTAAGCTTCATTTCAAAGAGTGTTATAATCTTTTTGGTGGTATTAATGATTTTACATGGAGTCCAGAGACAAAACTGTGGACTGCAGATCCTGAAGTGTGGAAAGACCTGATCAATGTAAATCATCTTCTGACTAATCTAGTTGATGTGGTATAATATTTATATTGCAACTTATCTCTAAAGCTGTCTGCGCTCTTTTTATAGGCAAGACCTGATGCAAGAAAATGGATGTTTACACCAATAGGCAACTATGATAAACTACTGATGCTTTTTGCAAATGAAACCGGTGACAGTCCTGTGGTGGTCAGAGACGAAGCAAATCATTTTGTTAATTTGAACAATAGTAGCAATTTGAACTGCGGTGATCATGTGCCCTTTCAGAATGAGGTGGCTCTTACTTTAGAGGACTTAAATGGTGCAAACGGTGCAAATGACATGCTACCAACTTCAGCAGAAGCAAATTCTCAAATCGATTCTCAGGCACCTTCTCTTTCCGCAACGTCCTTGAAAGGCAAGAAGCGAAAGGCCACCAAGAATTTTGAATTTGAGAGAGAATTTGCTAGCGTCAGGGAAGCAATTAAAGACGTTGCTGCAGCCATTAGGGAGGGAAATGCCATTGCAGAGAGGAGTCGACCCCGTGTCTATTCAGAGCAAGATGTTTTCAAAGAACTCGTAAATATAGGTATTGATTTGCAGTTACGGTTTAGGGCCTACACTTTCCTAATTGCAAATGCTGGAAGGGTGAGAGCCTTCTTTGGATGCCCAGTTGATGAACGCAAGGAATTTTTGCTGCAGATGATGTATAGTCCTCAGGACTTTTGAGGTACTTTGTGTAATTGCTGATAAGTTAGTCTAGGATTGGAAAGTGATCCTAATTAATATACAGTTAGCTTATGGAAGTTAAAATCTATTTGGTTGTTAGAAGCTCATTTCGATTGTTGCAAGTATAATTTAAAATTATAGAGAACATTTCTAGTTTTTCTATTGTAATTGCTGATGGTTCTAATTGTTTTGATTATTAATCAAATTAACAGTCAGAATAATTCTATTACTTATGTCACTTCTTATTCTTCTTCACTCTGAAACAGGAATCTGGGCTATTTTTTATATCATGTGCCTTGACATTTGACAGGCTTTCTTTCTGTATATAAGTGCGCATGACTCGAGCCATACGGTAGATAAACAAATACATCTTCACTGTTCACACGCAAACAATAAACATATGAGCAGTCTCCAATTTTTAAGAAGAACCTGCAAATTAGTTGTTGGTTGATTCCATTGTGTTCAGCTTCTGAATCTGGTAAGTGACAGTTCGTTCCTTCCACGTGTCTTTGTCCAGATGAGTCTCGTAAAAGGTCACTTCTCCATTTGTTTTTGCAGTTAAAGCAGCGCTGCTCCTAGTTCCATAACGACCCTGCATATGATACAAGATCCAGAATCCAGATCATGAAAATTATTGACTTTAACGGATAAACCAACTTTGATTATTATTATTGTTATCATTACTTTGGTTAGGATGTAGAATGAATGAGTCAACACTTGATGGGTGTTAATGTTTTACCAGTGGGGTATCAACTTCAACAAATATAGAGCTTAGATTGAATTCCCAGTCAAGAGCACATATTCCTGGTAACTCGCTTTCATCAGCTTTAACTTTGTCCCTCATTAGTTTCTCAACCATCTGTTTCACTGGGATTTCGCTTTCACTGTATCTACTCATCTCTTCCTTCAAACTCAATTCTAACCGCCGAGCCTGTATACAATATAATCCTATTATTGTTCTTTCCAAAAGTTGTAACTTGACTATTCATTAATGATGTAAAATTAACAATCGTATATTATATATTGCATTAAAAACGACAACAAAATGAAAAACGGATAACAACACAGCTATATCAACACAACAATAACCTCAAAAAACGATAACAACACGACATCAAAACGACATTAATACATACGATAAAGCCACATCGTTTGGGATCGGAAGGGAGTGGACTGGACTTACGTTTTTGAAGGTGAGAATGACTGTGGAACTCTTCACATTATTACATCTCTAAGGTCCACCTTTATGTTTTGGTCTCTCTCTCTCTATATATATATATGTGATATATTGTGTATCTGATCAATGATTTCATCATAAAATTAAGACTAAACCTTGTGCCAAGGAGAGTCGAGCTTTGCATTAGAGAGCACATGAATGCCCGGAGAAACCTCCTGAACCAGAATGGGCTCTCCTTTGGGCCTGTTGGAAATGTAAACCATGGAGGTTGACAAGGACGACATATCAGCCAAAATCAAGTTAAACCCGTTGTACTGATGGGCCTCGTTCACCAGTTGATCGGCAAATTCCTTGGGACTCTTTCTACTCTGTTATGCCATCAAAAGCACAATATTATAACATTACTATTATTATTATTTTTTTCCACTCTTGATAATTATTAACTAAATGAATTAAATGGTGTTAAAAAATGTGAGTAAGAATGTGACCTGTAAAAAAAGAAGTGGAAGGTCTCCGCGGGTCCTTGCCTCCGGGAGGGAATGAAGTTCTAGAACATTGGTGAGTAAAGCCATTCTTCCTTCTCTAGAACAAGCCAGCCATGTTCCTCCAGCTACCTCATCTCTTCCTCCTAATATCTCACTTTCACAACCTTCCCACCAAGCCAATGCCTTTGTTGCCCTGTTGTGGTACTCGTCTCTGTTTTGGAAGATAATTAGAGGGTATAGAGGATGTGCTTGCCATACAAACACTGCTATACACATTGCGTTGAGCTTGAGAATTGGATTGTTTTACTGTTGGTACGACGGAGTCGGTGTTAAAACTTTATCTTGTGTTATGGGGATTGGCTTCATTGGTTTTTGCTTGCTTGCTTTATAATATATAAACTTGGAAGTGAAGCCGGGTAGCACATGTAATACTGATGCAATCCTCCGGCGCTTTGAAAAGAAACAGGTGGCTCAGGCCCACGTTGGACACACTCATTTTGCATTTAAAAGAGGCTTGTGGGCCCAGAGTGAGAGGCCTTCCAAAATTTGGATTCTTCTTCCATATTCCTATTTATACTATATTGTTTATTCTCTTCTCCTTTATTATCTCGTTGCTTATTTTTTCATCTCTATCCTTTAAATGCTTTTAATTTGTTCCTTTTGCATTTACGGGGTTCAAATTTGTAACAACGTGCTACTTTTGTTAAAGATTGATGGGACTTCATATTTACTTGAAGAAAATAGGAGACAGATAGAGGGAAAGATACGTAACTTCAATGATCAATCCACACAGTGTTTTTGTTGTTTTTTTTTTTCAAAAAAAATATTTAGAGATAACTGTACACGAAAATTACATTGAAATATGATTTTATGTAATTTTAATCATATTTTGGGATTTGTACAAAATTATACTCTTACATTTAGAAGTTTTGCAAATATCTATCATTTGTCTCTAAATTAATTAAAAAATATTCTACACTAAATTCATAATCCAAATTGTTGATATTTTATTTCTGCTCACAAACATTTAAAACATAAATCATCAAATTTGTAATATAAGGTAAAAAATTATAAAGATTTTAAATATAGAGATATAATTTTATACAGACTAAATAATAAAATTAAAATCGTAAAAATATCATTCTTTAAGATATTTTGTTTTGCAATTAACGGTTTTCTTTTAAACAGTGTAATTCAATAACGAGGGCTTTTGTGGGCATAAATAATAAGAAGATAAGTCTTTTTCAGTCAAACTCTTATCCACTAAATTGGCTGATTCAGCTCAAAATGAAAAGCCATGTCCACTTAATCCATTGTGGATGAATTTTAGTTGATTTCTTAATACGAGAGAAATATCTTATCAATTGACTGTTGACGCACATTGTTGTGCTTGCCACTTGTCAAACTATCAGTAGATGTCGCGGTTTTTACAATACATTTTCTGCGAATTATTAAGCAAATTCCTTAACACTGGTGGTATTGAATATTTATTCGTTTACCAATATTAAATGATAGAGACATTCAGGACTAGCTTGTTACTTGATAAAATTCATGTTTCGAAATGTGAAA
This sequence comes from Parasponia andersonii, assembly GCA_002914805.1. Lineage (NCBI taxonomy): Eukaryota > Viridiplantae > Streptophyta > Magnoliopsida > Rosales > Cannabaceae > Trema > Trema andersonii. The sequence continues at coordinate 79,672 of JXTB01000669.1, forward strand.
AATAAAAATAAAAAATAAAATGAGATGAGACATTCTCAAATAACATCTAGAAGTTATATTCAAACTCTTCATTTCCCTTTTACAAACGAAAAATAAAATTTTGTAAAATAGCCATTGGGAATTTTTATTTTCGTTACTACTTTTAAGTGTCAAATTTAAACTGTTATGACAAATGCATTATTGATTATGAATATCAATGCATTAGTTTAGTAATGTTTAGTACGTATTTTCAATAGAAAGTTACTAACTTATATGATCAATTGGAAAATAATAATTCACATATGAGACATCAATTGGTATAAAAACTGAATAACCTTGGTATATTTACAACTGACATTTAATAACCGAAACTGATTTATGGATTTATGAGGTATTTAAGTTGGGGTTGGGGGTAGTTGGATGGATTTATAATGTTAGTGCTAGGAAGTTGTGAGTTTTGTTGAAACTTAATTTGACCCATGTCCTGATGTACTATACTATTAAAACTTTCTCTGAGAATGAACCTTTTCACGGATTATGTAGGTTATTGGGTTGCTTTCGTTACCTAATTCCATGCACATGGTTGTTATGAATGCAAACTAAATCAGGATTTCACTCAAAATTAATTGCAATTTAGTTTTAAAACAAAGATTGAATGAAAACGTCCAACTACATTTTAAAAAAAAAAAATGTATACATATTTTATTGTTAAATGATAACTCAACAATATTATCTAACTGTGTGGCTCACAACATAGCCAAACGAAGTTGTTTTTCTTCTAGCTGGCTTTGGTAGTTTAGAACCAGACTCGCTCTACACGATAAGGGCTAATCGGATGCTTGCTTGAAAAGTTCATTTTAATTATTGGTAATAAAAACATAATTGTAATTTATAAAATCATCATTTACAATCAATGAAAAAAAAGAAAAATGCAATTTATTTATTTATTGTTATTAATTTTCTTGTTAGTATTGTAAATAAGAATCACAATATTCAATTTTTAATTGAATCTATATTCCTTTTTTTGCTGCTTAATATCTAGAAATTAAAGTTTCTTTTAATACTAATTCAAGCTAAAAATTCATAGGAACAATTATTTCCCTTTGTATTTATTGTAAGTTGTTGATCTAGTGTAAAATCTACATGTCCCTCGCATCCATATGTGAAACTACTGCCTACGAAATATGGTAAGTTTTATAATAAAAGCCAATGGAGATGTTAGAATTACTTGTCGGAAAAATATTTCTTAAGATATACAACTTATCTAAATGTCATACGGCATCCAAATAGGGTGCAAAGAACGAACCTCTATGCTACAATCTTGATTTTTGTCTTATATTTAATTATAGTAAATACTTTCATTAATAATACAACAACTTTGGAAGCAATATTTAATTACAACTTAAATTGCGTCTCATAAATAATACTTATAGGAATGTTAGCAACACTCTCTTTTACATTATTTTTTAGACTCTTCTAATCTCACTGTTTGATACGTTGATTTCACTATGATTTATTACATTATTAAAATATTAAACTGAATAGTAAAATTCAATGTCAGAAAGTGAGACTAGAGAGTGAGATAAATAATACTCTAGAATAAGCCTATAAGATTATGAATATCAGAATATGTATATTTATATATAAATATATGAACACATATATAGGAACATTATCCTGAGCTTAAAATTAAAAATAAAAAAAAAAAAGACAAAAATTGTCATAGGATAAAAGGAGAGAAGCAATAGCTACTCGATTGCTGATACGTTGTTATGTTTATTTGTTTAGTGCATTTTAGTCAATAATTACATTCAAGTGCTAGCTTGATCAGCGATAACCAAAAAATTCATTCAAATGGTCATAGCAACAGCACCAGCAGATGTATTATGTAATGAATTCAATGACGAAGGATAAAGAGGGGCAGAGATTAGCATAACATATTGAATATTTCATTAATTATAAAATAATAATGCTAAAGGTTTAAATAATTTATACACAAAAACCACACGAGGTGATATGTTTTTTATCAACCCATGATTTTTTCAAAGTGAGACACACACAATGTATATTATTGTTTGTAACTTTTATATGTCTCTACTATTAATCATTATAAAAAAAAGACTTCAACTTTTTTATAAGGGAGAACATATCTCAAACTTTTTTATCCAAAAGATACAGAACCAAAATTTATTGTCCAATGTCACGTGTCTTAAATTTTATAATAGTATGATAAAGTTCGTTGTATAATATCAAAGAGTAAATGGTAAAAAATACCATAAGATTTGAGTGTTTTGTAATTTAAACCTTAAAATTTTGGCTCTGCAAAAATAATATCATGAGATTAAGAATTTTTAAAAATTAATATCTTAATTTTTGAATAACGTTAACTAGTAAAAGATAATAATATCTTTAAAATTAACGATAATAATAGGGAATAATCTAGTTTTAATTGAGGATATTATTATTTTAATCATTACAAAAATTATTCAAAAAGTCATTATTATTGAATAACAATACTAACTAGAAAATTGTATTTTAAAGATGTATATTTGGACTTTTTATATTTTTAATACTATATTATGTAGACATATTGAGATTTTATGTCAATTTTTTTTGGTAAATATTTGTGTCTTAAGATCATAAAACATATATGAATTTATATTAAATGTGTTCAAAAATTATATTTTACTTACTTTATATTAAATGGTTTAACAGATCGTGTCGGGTTAACTTGATCTGAATATGACCTATTTGAATAAATGAGTTGCACATGTCACGTCGGTATAAGTTAGAATTTTTGACACGATTTTAGATGGATCAAGTTCGAATTGAGATATATATATATATATATACACATTGACATAACATGAACACGACCTATGTAATATGCTGACATTCAACCATGTAGCTCGGATTGGGATCAAAACTCAGGATAAAAAGCTTTTTTGAATTGAATGTGACATAATTCACATACCACATAAATTTAATAATATTTATCAATTGAATTTTGACAATTCACATGAAATATAAGTTGGTATTAAAAAAAAAGTAAAGATTGAGACAACAAAATTTTGCACCAAACTTCATACTAGTAACATGGCATTATTTTTAGTTATGTAATTTTAAATAGTGCGGTCACACCTTAAAAAAAAATGGTTGAAATATATGCCTAATCATTTGGTATAATTTTTTTGTGCAAAATTTTAATATTCTTATTATTAATCTTCAAAAATTGAATAATACTATAGGTGTCTAATATGCAACATGAAATATCAGTTTATTATTAATAGACTAAAAAAAACATTTTAGTAGAACTTGTGTAGGACCCAATATAATAATTGTAATCTTACAACGATAAATTACGTGGAATTGAGTAATTTAAGATGCCCATAACATTACTCCAAAAAAATACGATAAATGTTGAGATCCCCATCATTAATGTTATTACAAAAAAAAAATTATGTTTTTCTCTTTGCATACAATTAATAGGGGTAGAGAATTTGAACCTTTCAATGTTAATGTTGGAGATAGTCTCGTTACCTCCCAAACCTAGTCTTTGACCATGCACTTTGAATAACAAATTTTTTATCTTTTTTTTTTTTTGTGAATAGAACTTAAGTTTAATCAATGTTACAAAGTTTTTATTCTTATTATGTTATTGTAATTGTAAATTGAATGAGATTTACTGCCTAGTCCTTGCACTTAATTATAGTATTTACTAGAGAATAAAAGGACTAATCTGCAAATAAAAGTGTATTTAAGGCCTAATATGACATAATTAACGATAAAACACGTTTTACCTTTGGATTATTTAATTTGATAAAAAGAAAAGAATTATCACAAATGCAAATAAAACAAAAAAAAAAAAAGAAATATTAAAAAAATGGGGGTGATTGGGTTTGGAGAGAGAAAGGGTAGAATCAGAAAAGTACATAGAGAGAGATAGAAAGAAGGGGCGTGAGATATCAGAGAAGACGGCGACGACGACGACGACGACGACGACGACGATGATGGCCAAGAAGAAGAAGAAAAAGGGTCGCCCTTCCCTCTTAGATCTCCAAAAACGCTTTCTCAAGCAACAACAATCACCTAACCCTAGCCGGCGATCCTCTCGCGGGGACCCCAGCTTTGACGCCACGCCATCGCCGCCGCCGCCGGAGTTTATCGCCGGTGACGACGACGAAGACGAGCGCAAGGAGAAGAAGCATAAGCTCCTACTCGGCCTTAATTCCAATTCCGATTGCTACCAAACGACATTGTCGCCAAACCCTTTTGGGTCTGTTTCGAATGCGGATAATGAAGATCCCGATGATGCTTCCAAGAGGCGTAAGCTTAGCGCCTTCACTCATAGATCTAATCAAATGGTGATTATCATTAATACCCAATTTTTTATTTTTCGAAATTAAGAACCAAAACCCAGAAACAATATTCTTCTTCTTCTTGTTGTTTTTTGTTTAAATTTTCATTTTTTTTACAAGAATCTAACTTCAATTTTTGAGGAGATTCGTCGTTTTTTCGGGAGAATGTTTGTTTAAATGGGATTTGGGTTTTTGGGGTTTCGCGCGTAACTCGAAAATTATTCGGTGGTGTAGTATCGTGGGTGGTGAGTGGACATGTGTGTTGACCAGGTCAAGTTTTGGACAGTATTTTTAATTTTTATCTTAAGATTGAAATCTGGAGCGTGTTTCCAGTTTTCATATACAGATATACTTCCTATTTTAATCCTTCATTTATTTTAAATTTATTTGTTGTTTAAATATTCTTATGGCCTTAATTGAATATAAGACCTTTTTGGTTTATTGTGGCACATCTTTTATGTGTGAAAAAGCTTTAATTTGTCTTTTCTTTAATTAATTTTCTATTCCTTTTCACCTGTACTTCTTCTTGTTCTTGTGCTTTTACTGGTGACTTTCACCGTTTCCCATTCGAATTATTGTTATTATTTTCTTCTTCTGGCCAATAGGACATTATATTATATTAATTGGGTGATTTTTTCACCATTGATGTTGCAGGGCGAAAAGGGTCTGAAAGCGACAGACAGCAGTGTACATGGTATCGAACTACATCACTAGTTCCAATCTTGAGGGGGGAATTTGTATTCCATTATACAGTTGTTAAATTTTAAGGATTGCCCATTATATGTGGACAGGGTTGCAGGTGGAGTCCGGTCCCACGACACCTTTGCCAGACAAAAAGTTGTTGGTGTTCATCCTTGACAGGCTTCAAAAGTGTGTGCTTTAGGTTCCAAGTCTTTTTATTTTTATTTTTATTTTTTTTTCTGTTTTTATTTGTTTAAGATTTTAACTGGGTTTTGAATGTTTATTTGATTTTTCTTGCAGAAAGGACACTTATGGGGTATTCTCCGAGCCCGTGGATCGAGAAGAGGTGCTTTTATTCAATCCTGACATTGATATTTGTGTTTGATAAAATTTGATCTACGTTTTCCCCGAGTTGATGCCAATATCATGGTACTTGGTACAGCTTCCTGAATATCATGAAATTATTGAGAACCCAATGGACTTTGCAACTGTGAGGAAGAAACTTGATTGCGGAGTTTATACTAATTTGGAACTTTTCGAGGTTTGTAATCGAACTTAAGTAAATTGCTGGATTTTAGTTTGTTTACTAGTTCCTTGGGATACCCTTTCTTAATACAGTGTTTAGTCGGTTTTTTAAATTTATTTTTGCGTCCGTCAACCTATTTGTGATCTCCCATGCATCCAAATTTATATGTTCAGCTTCTATAATGAGGTTTTTGCCATCTAAAATCTAAATAAGCTTTTGCTGAAATTGAACAAGGGAAGAAGAAGTTTCCACCGGAGAATATAGAAGGATTAGAAAATTAAGAATCTTAGTGGTTTTTTCCATTTTTTTTCTCCTTTTATTGTTTCAAGTGATTTTTTAATGTATACGGCAAAGGAGTGAAGAAAGAAACTGAGTGAATGAGAAATTAAAGATGTGATGATTATGCTCACCACGTTAATAATAACCGGGGGGGAAAAAGAAAGAAATAAGGCTGAGCTTTGCCTTGGAATCAATGGACTAAGGGACAAGCAGAGAATTTATCAATTTATTTAGGTTGAATTTGTGAATTTGCTATTATGTATTTGTTAGCGACTAACAAGATATCAGTTAACTGTCTACAGAGGCGTATTGGTCTTCTTGTATATTTGGCTTTGATGCTTGCTTGTGACTTAAGTCTACAATTCAGGGAATTGTTTGGTGCAATGGGAACCTGTTGCAAGGACAATAAGGCAAAATACGGTTATTAGATATGTTTGGTTGATGCGATGTGAACTTGATACCTTTACTTTCTAATTTGTGCAGAAAGACGTTTTCCTGATATGCTCAAATGCAATGGAGTATAATTCACCAGATACAATATACTTTCGACAGGTTTTTACCAGGATCATCTTTTGTTTTTAACTAAAATTTGGGGAATTTGATCATATCTCTGAAGGTTGAATGGTTTTTCAGGCAAGAACCATGCAAGAGCTTGCAAAAAAGGATTTTGAGAATTTAAGGCAAGATAGTGATGACTGTGAAACTCCGCCCAAAATCAGAAAGAGAGGCAGGCCACCGGGCAAGAAGCTTACAAAGTTGACCAACAGTAGCTATGAATCGTTTTCAGATACAACCCCTGGTTCAGTTGAGGAGAATACCAATGGGTCCAGTGCTTACAATTTAAGAAAAGGCCCAAATTCAAGCAAGTTTAACGATGTTGATGCGGTAAATGGAGTTTTCCAGGGGTCTCTTATCGGGAAGACGTGTACTAACTGGTTGTCTGACTGGGAGAACGAATTTCCCGGTAACTTATGGAATAATTCTGTTATCACTCTATTCACTGCTTAGGTTTCCTTTCTTTTTTGCTTCTGTTCTTCAATTAACATTGCATTATATTTTATCTTGATATTCAGCTTCGGTATTGAGGAGTGTGATAAAGTATGGAAAAAAGCATTTTGCTGTTGATGAGTATAAGCGTGACACTTATAGGTTTCCGTTGCCTTCTGGATATGAGCCATCTACCTTGGCTGCCCTTGAAGGAGAACAGAAGCAATTAATTGAGGTAATTATATGGCCAACCTTCCACTTTTTCCCCCCCCCTAAATGGCAAGCTGGATTAATTTATTGGTTGAGAAATGGACCGATTTAGAAATGGAGGTTAATTACTTAGTAGTTAATCTAGAGGCCAATTTTCTTTGCTTAAATTGTAAACAACTTAATAGAATGCTAGTAGCTTAGAAAAATATTCTCCTCGTTGGATTCTTTTAACTTCTAGTGTGTCCCTAACATGATCACTTTCTCTTCTTTTTTCATCCATAAATATGAATAGGTAGATGATGCTTACTTGGAGCATAGTTATGCAAGAAGCATAGCTCGATTTGTGGCAGATCTTGGGCCTGTTGTTCGGAAGATTGCTTTGAAGAAAATTGGAAGTATTTTCCCTGTTGAACTCAAGTCTGGTCCTGGATCGACAGGAGAAAACATGTCATCAGAGAATGAGAGATCTTTATTGACAACTGGGCTTCTACCTCAAAATATTTCTGGTTCAAATTCCGTTGGTGCAAAAAGGTATTTTCTGCAAGGTAGAGAAGGCGTGGAAACTATAAATACCCAAAGAGAGTTGACTTCACTCAACAGTAACTGTGGCGGGATGGGACCTGTCACTCCTTTTCTGCTTCAGCAGAATTCCTCGAGTCAACCTTGTATCAATGGTTCAAGTAATGGGCTGCTTGTCTCATATATTTTACCTCAAATGGGGATGTTAAGACCCGCCGCCACAATGATGGGGAATTCAGTTCCTGCTGAAGCGTCAGTACCTCGTCAAATTCTTGACATAGCATCAACTAGCAACACTACTATCAGTCCAAGTCCAGTGTATATAACTGGTACTGATTCATTTGAAGCCAATTTGGTAGCAACCGCAAGAACAGATTGTGGCAGTTTATTGGCACACGGCTTTGGCATTGGGTCATTTAGAGCACCTGAACTTGGGGATGCGTCTTTTCAGGAATTGACAAGGCACCATAAACAGGATTCTAATCCATTTCTGCCTGAGCTGCCAGATTTTGCTTTGCAGCTGAGGATGGGCCGCTAGTTTTTCCTTTTTTGCTTGAGCAAGGTGTTCGAGCTTGAGCATTTTTGGAATATAAAATCATACTAGCTTTTATCATTCTTTTCTTCTTCTAGTGTAGAAAGAGAGATTTTATCACTGAAGCTGACTTTAAAGTTTCAAAGAATATATTACACTTGCCAGTGTAGGGGAAGTATCTGTAAAGATTATTTATGGTAAAATCGGAAGTTTAATCCATCAATGGAGATGCGGGGTATCGATCCCCGTACCTCTCGCATGCTAAGCGAGCGCTCTAACATCTGAGCTACATCCCATATAAAATTTATCATAAATTGAAAACAGGACGGATTAAAATTTGTTTAATTTAATGTTCTATTACTTGGCCATTTCGTGTTTGTATAGTTTATGTAACTTGTAAAATTAATGATTTGGTGAAGAATAAAGATAATTGGGTCTCACACTCTCCCAATGGAAATTTGAAAACACAGAAATTTGTCTTATAGATTACTTAAGAATATATATACTCGTAATGCAATTAAGAATATCTCCTGGTGTTATAAGGTCGTAATTTCATGTATACACGACTTCGCATTTTTCTTTTCGACAAAAAAAATAAAATAAATAAAAATTGAGTGATAGCAATTTCTCGCTTATCTTATTACATTCACTTTATCTCAGATATACATGCTTTGAAATATAGCTTGTTTACCATTGTTTTTCATAATTTGTATACATCTATATTGACTTGTCAATATATAATTAATTCTAAGAATTAACTCTGTGTTGTAGTTCCGTCTAAGAGTTAGTTTGACTTTTCGTGCCCTGGACCATCTTGTTGTTAGGGAATAACCTCCCCAATAAACACACAATAGTGGAAGTGATAAAATAAATGTGAAAAATAATACCGAAATAAATAAATAGGACACAAAAAATTAGCGTGGTTCACCAAATTAGCTACGTTTACGGAGCTGCTACAGATTTTCACTATTGGGAGAAAAAGAACCTTTACAAGTGTTTACACTCAACACTCTCAACTCACACCCCAGACCCCGAATACACCCAAGAGAAAAACTGTATTTTTTTCTCTTAACTCTCAAGAATAAAAACTCTCAATTTTTTACTCTCACTTTACACTTGGTGTATTTCACTCTTTTCTGGGATGATTAGAACAGTAGATGAGAA
>JXTB01000669.1:101439-113484 GCA_002914805.1 Parasponia andersonii
TGCATTGATCAAAGTGTGAAGACATAATTGAAATTAGTCTTCAAGTGGGAGATTGTTACTGTTGGAATGCATGTGAATGCATTTAATGCATTATTCTTGTTAGCCAAGGCGTGTTCAGACCGTGTTAGAGACACAGTTTGATATTTAAAAAAAAAAAAAAAAAGGAAAACCGTGTATGAGTGTGTGTCCATTCCGTGTATTAAAAAAGGAATGGTTTTGGTTGTCAAAACGTGTAAGAGAGGCCTAAGCACACCTATAAAAATAGCTTTTTATCTACTGTTCTAATCATCCTAGAAAAAAGGTGAAATATACCAAGTGTAAAGTGAGAGTAAAAATTGAGAGTTTTTATTCTTGAGAGTTAAGAGAAAAAAATAGTTTTTCTCTTGGGTGTATTCGGGGTCTAGGGTGTGAGTTGAGAGTGTTGAGTGTAAACACTTGTAAAGGTTCTTTTTCTCCTAATAGTGAAAATTTGCAGCAGCTCTGTGGACGTAGCCAATTTGGTGAATTACGCTAAATTTGTGTGTCCTATTTATTTATTTCGGCATTATTTTTCACATTTATTTTATTACTTCCACTATTGTGTGTCTATTGGGGAGGTTATTCCCTAACAGAAACAATATTAGTGTGACACATGCACGCATATATAAAATAGTATCTTATTCCATACATCAAGAAAGTGAACGGTAGGAGCTGCTGTTCCTTTGGCTTTGTGGCTCGTGTATTGGCATTTGCTTCAATGACACATTCTAACAATATACGTGCGCAACACTACAATCGACGAGCCATAAAAGCCTGGAGAATCGCCCATGAATGAACGCCAAGAATAATTTCTGAATGGGAAAAAACTATATATATATATATGTATTCCTGAATGTTTGAATATTGTACAATTAAGTATTGTATATTCAGTTATAGAATATTTGTGTGTTTGTATAACCTCTGTCAGCATTTTTTTTTTGTTGAGATTCTCGACATAAAATTTGTTAGTTTCTGTTTTTATGAGCCTATGGTAGCCATGCACTTCTTTCTTTTTTTTTTTTTTTTTTTTCCCGTCTACTCCACGGAAAAAAAGTAAGGAAAAAATATTAAGCAAAACACAGATTTTTCTTAATATTTTAAAGTTGTTGATGAGTTGAGTTTAGTGGTTTTATATGTATGTATTGGAGCACAAATGACAATCGGTCGCATTTAGTTTAGAGTCCTGAAATTTTGGAGAGAAGGACCTGGGTAGGACTAACTTGGCCAATCTGATTTTTTTCGTGCAATTTTTTTAAAATGACACTTTTAGGAGTGTCAATGAAGTTTTGACCTATATTCAATAACTTTTGGACTATGAAAAAATCCTAAATAATAGCTTTCTCATGGTATTTACTTATGATAAAAAAAGTGTTGACACTCCTAAAAAAAATTATACAGAAAAGTCAGTTTAGCCCAAATTAGTCCTATCATTTTCTTTGTTAACCACCAAAGTAACCCAAGAAGAAATTTCTGTTTAACACTTGGAGAAGGGCTATTGTGTGCCCAGTTCTGGTTGTGAATTAACCCACTTGCCAAACGGACTGGACATCCCCTAAATCAAGTTGTCTTTCAAAATGTTGGGCCAACTTAATACAAGCCCATATCGATTACAAGCTGGGCTAAGCCGCTAAGGCCCTTGTTTGTTTTGCACTTCCCCCCTGAGATCGCTTTTAATTTTGCACAGTTGTTGAAAATAGAAGATAGAATTATTAAAAATATATGAAATTATTTTCAAGTTCACTACAATAAATTATTAGGAAAAATATTTCTCATCTATTTTAGACTATCATCGTGATTTGCACAATTTCTCACACAAAAATCCTCTTCTGAAACATATTTCATATATGAAATAGCAATAATATCCAGAGACACTGAAATGTGTGGCAAGGAAATATGATTTCAAATCAATACAAATTCTTTTATCTTTTAAACTAAAATTAATGCCATCACAAAAGGGATTATTACTTTCATATAATTTTGAACTACAAATTTTAAAAGACATCTTAAACCTTCCAATACTGTGTTGTTGATTGGGCCGTTGGTGATGACTGATGGGGCCGATTGGCGAAACGAAGCACCATCTTTGATCAATTTTGAATTATAACAAGGAATAAAATGACCAGTCATCAAAAGTAGAAAATGGAATAGAGAGATGAAATTCGGACCACTAATATTGATGAAGCTCATATTAGAACCCATCATGATACATCATTCTAGTGGTCCATGTCTAGCTGGATACCCAGTACGATCCCCCCTGATAACATGTAACAACTTGGAACGAATTAATTCTTTTTAATTTGTTTTTTTTTTTTTTAAAAAAAAAATAGTTAAATTATGCTCATAGAGCGACGGCAGAGAGTGTCGAGTGTCCACCGCTTTTATTGGTTTTGATTTATTTAAGCCCATGTTGGGCATGTCTTGCATGCCAAAGTTGGGGCAGTGACGTGATCTAACTTTTATGTTGTGCAAATCACGCGGTGTGGGCCATAGTGGGCCGGGATAGACCACAATCTTATTAGGAGTCACAGCTTAGGCATCATCTTCTTTTAGTTTTACCAACTCATATTGACAACGGGGAAATTCTTAAGGAATCGCCGAATCAGAAATCGTGATGTTCATATTTATGGCCCCACATTTTGAATTGGCGCCCCGTGTTGTTATTTTCTCGAGTCTTTTTGGTTTAACGTCAACAATTATCTTTCAACGTTTAATAAAAAGGGCAATTTACAAACCTCCAGGCCAAGATACCGGGATTTTTCAATTTTTTTGAAAAAATACCATAAAAAATCAAATTTCCTCTAATAAAAATGTCCCATCAATGATTCAAGTAAAAGGTAAGTTCGGATAATTAAAATTTACATTTTACGAAAAAAAATGTTATCCCCTTTTGTGCTTTTTTTTGAAAAAAAACTTTTTTTCCTTTTATTCAATCTAATGTTATGACCTTTTTTGTTTGGGAATCATGGTGGATCCTAACTATCACTCTTGTACTAACTTTCTAAAACAAATTCATGTGAAAAATAAATTGTTTTGTCACTTTCCTATTAATAAACATTATCAAATCTATTTATTAAAAAAAATTGTATTCTCAGGAATTAAACATTAATAAGACATTGACCAGGCACCATCTGTTTTTGTTGTTGAAAAAAAAAAACAGCTCAGGTCCGTTCCGCCAGAAAAAAAAATAAAAAATAAAAAGTCGAGGTCCTTATCCTTATCCTTGTTTTCATGTGAAAAAGAAGAAAAAAAAAAAAAAAAGGAAAAAGAATATGGAGTAGATCTCGAAGGAGATCCTCTTCTAATTTTCTCAGCAACGTTTGCTGAGGGAGGATTACGAGAGACCCTCTCCCTCCGAGTCTCTAATGTTATTTTTAAAGATTTGATTTAGAAAATTGTGAGTGCTCCTGTGGTCAAACCAAACAAAATTCATGGTAAAGGCCAGCTTTACTACAGTGATGGACAGAGGGGGCTACTAGTCTAGTCTCATTTTAAAGTCAGCAATAGGATGAAGAAAAAGTCATGATGTACCTTCGGATTTAGGCATCAGGTATTAACTGCCTTCACTCTTTTTAATCCCTATTTATCTTTTTTTTTTAATGTTCTTTTTTCTTTCTTTCTTTCTTTTTGTAAAAAATAATCAATATTGATTACAATGCTGTGAAAGGAGGGTAAAGTGTTAACTTTCCAATAAAAAAAAATAGCATTTTTAAGACCAAGAGGCACAATGTCAGATATCTCAGAAGAAAAATTAGGATCCGACAAATTGTCCAATATAATTGAATAACTTATGGATTAAAATCAACTCAACTTAAATTATAGAGTAGTGCTATGATGATTATTTTACGGTGTCACTACGTGGATAAGATGTTAAATTTTTAAGTGTAATTCAAATGCCAAACAAATGGTGAGACAAAAAAAAGTGACAAGAATCCTCCCTCCATACATTATATATGAATTGAATTAGATTTAAAAAGTTAAAAATTCAATTTGATTGGACCAGTTTCGAATTATTTCCCTTTTTTTTTTTAATATTTTTGTGGTAAAACGGTAACTAGGGTTTACACTTTTTTTTTTTTTTCCGAAGGGAAAATATAGCAACTAAATTTTTGGCTAGTTTTGTTCATAATTAAGCAGAGCATTAGAGAAGTAGACAATTAAATAAATATATCAGCCAAAACTAAAAAGTATTATTAGCTTAAAAAAAAAAGAAAAAAAAAAAACGTAAAAGTGTCCCACGTATGATATAAAGAAAAAAGAAAAAGTGTCCGCAAATTCGTGAGCAAACACGCAAAGCAAAGGAAGGGATTGCTGACGTGCACAGCATCCGAATCCAATGTCGGATCGAACAAAAAGAGAGTCAGTTTGATTCGAATCTGGAATAGTGAAGTGAGTGTCAATCATCGTAAAAACAAGCTCCATAAAAAGGGCAATTACGTAATATCGTACGACCTTCCTTCCCACCGGAACGTTTAAATGCAGATAGAAAGTTAAGAAAAGAAAAAGAAAAAAAAGAAGAGGATATGGATGGACTATGGAGAGTGCGAGTGAGTGAGTGAGTGAGTGAGTGAGATGGGGTTAGAGAGCGACTCGCAGCAAACCAAAACTTTAGACATGAACATAAATATGCAGAAATTTTCAGTGTCCCAATGCCAGACAGGCCCACTTCATAAAAGCTTAGAAGAAATAATTTTATTTTATTTTAAATTAAGTACTTTATTTTTTTTTTCGAAAATAGGGAAAAATATATTATAAAACTGAAAAACAGCTATTATATCATCCCACCGCTAACTGTGGCGCTGAATCTGTTTTCCTCAAAAATTGCCAATTTTTTTTTTTTTTTTTTTTTTCCTCCACCTCCAAATTTAGCGTTAAAACACAATTTCTTGCTTTACGCGTTGGTTTTGATCTAGGTTTGCTCAATTTTTTATAATTAAAAGAAAAATTTTTTTATTTTTTGGTTTTTAAATTGAGAAATTAATGCGTTTACTTATTTAGCTTCATTTATAAGTGTCCCTTAATTTATTTATATTTTTCTTTGATTTTGGGTTTGGTNTAAAAGTAGGATCTGGGTTTAAATTACACATTTGCTTGCAGGGTCGAGAAAAGGGAATGGTGGTGGCAGCCCCAAAAAAAGTGCGGCGCGTAGTTTCACATTCCGGGAACTCGCGGCGGCCACGAGAGGTTTTAGAGAGGTGAATTTGATTGGGGAAGGGGGTTTTGGCAGAGTTTTCAAAGGCCGCCTTGAAACGACGAGCCAGGTTAAAAAAAAAAAAAACAGGGCTTTCCTCAACATACCAGCTTAGCTTTTGTGGCCTTTTAATTTTTAATTTTTTTGGTTGTGCTTATTTATGTATTAAAGACGAGTTAGGAAAGTGCTTTGTAGTTTGTGATCTTGTGTTTTATTTTACATACCAGCTTAACTTAACTGTGTGCTAGTAAGATTTTTATGATTTTTATTACTCCAATAAAGTGTTTTTTCAATGGAAGTTACTCATGCATTAATAGTTCTTATTTCTGGTGAAGTAGAAGTTTGAAGTTGAAGTTTACTCAATGCAGGTTGTGGCCATCAAGCAACTTAATCACGACGGCCTTCAGGGGTTTCAGGAATTCGTTGTCGAGGTTCTGATGTTGAGCCTGCTACATCACTCTAATCTTGTTACCTTAATTGGCTACTGCACTGACGGGGATCAAAGGCTATTGGTCTACGAGTACATGCCGATGGGTAGCTTGGAAGACCATCTTTTTGGTAATTATCGCTAGAGCTTTTCTCTCTTGTTTTATATGTATATTTGCCAAAATTTCCTTGGAAATAAGCCGGCCCTGTTAACTATTCACATTGAGGGATCAAGTTGACGATGATAACGTTTTTATTTTATTTTTGTTGTGGAAAGTAACTAATGCTTTGGCTTTTTTTTTTTTTTTTTTTTTAAATAAACTATTACCATCTTATAGTAAACTACAAGTTTTGAAAATTTAGGGAGTTCAGCCCCAAGGTTTTCCTATGCTTATCTGAGGAGGTGGTAACTGGTGCCAAACTAAGTTTTATTAGTGTGGTGGATTGAATTGGATTCAGTCTGGAACGGCCTTTTTGTCACATTAATTCGTGATATCTTTGGATGTTTTTGTCGCATTAATTTCTTTTGTTCCGCAAGTTGGTATCAGACTCACCCCCTTGAATTTGTTGTCTTGGACCCAAAAATTTGATAAGGAACCCTTTGTACATGGTCTTTTGGATGACAATAGAGCTGTTTGTCCTGCTATTGTAAATGGCTTAAGGACTTGCTGCAATGTTGTGTCACTTTTGCAGAAGCTTTGTATAATCTGAATCTGTTTTGATCAGGCGTATATTTAGTTCACAAATTTTGTACTTCGTTTATTCAGATCTAGAGCCCGATAAGAAGCCACTGAGTTGGGAAACTCGAATTAAAATTGCTGTTGGTGCAGCACGTGGTATTGAGTACCTCCACTGCAAAGCAAACCCGCCTGTCATCTATCGTGACCTGAAATCAGCAAATATCTTGCTAGACAATGACTTTAACCCAAAGCTTTCAGACTTTGGACTTGCCAAACTCGGACCTGTTGGTGACAATACACATGTTTCAACCAGAGTCATGGGCACATACGGATACTGTGCACCGGAGTATGCTATGAGTGGAAAATTGACTCTAAAATCTGATATTTATAGCTTTGGTGTGGTCCTGTTGGAGCTCATTACTGGACGGAAGGCAATCGATGTCACAAAGAGACCTGGAGAGCAAAACCTAGTTTCTTGGGTTAGTCAACTCTTCTCTGTTTCTTCTCCAGCATCATTTTATCGAGCTGAATCTAAACTTTCCGGACTCTGTGAATGAGGACATTTGTTTTACATATAGACCTATTGTTCAGCTTGTATAACTCTATTGTTTGCTTTAGATGATTCTTTCAGTCCCATATTCATTTTTTTCTTTTTGGCAAATGCAGTCTCGACCATATTTTAAGGACCGGAGGAAGTTTGTTCAACTAGTTGATCCATTGCTGCAAGGCCAGTTCCGTGTTCGTTGTTTGCATCATGCGATTGCTATTACTGCAATGTGTCTTCAGGAGGAACCAAAATTTCGTCCTCACATCAGTGACATTGTTGTAGCTCTTGAGTACTTGGCTTCTCATAATGACACATCAGAGCGTCAAAAGGATGAGATTGGTAATTCCCCATCAGCATCACCTTCAAACAAGGGCAGGAATGGGTTTTCTCGGAGAGCCGACTCTAGAATGAGCTCATCTTCAGTTTAGAATCCCTTGTGAACGAGTTGCTGACTCTGAACAAGTAAGGCGTCAAATCACTCTGTTTGGACTTCAGAGGAAATTATTTACTCATGCATTATTAGCTAACTAGGAACCCTGCTTGCATGAATTTTATCTACACAGACTATCTGCATTTATAGTTTCTAACCCTTAAGTTGAACACAGAAAGCGAATAAAAAAGACAAGGTGTTAGGTTTTACATAACAATTTTATTTTCCTGTTTGGTGAGTAACTAACTTATGGATTGATGCACTGTCAACCTTGAAAATGGGAGAGCACCACTTAAGTTGGTTAATTTGAATGGCAGAAAAAGTGAAACAATCTCAAGTCCTCAATGAGACCCAGACCCCTCGGGGCTCAAATCCTTGTCTAGTTGTGAATGACTGATTTTAGTATTTTTCAACTGAATGTATCTGCTGTACAGTTGGCTTAATCTAGTTTCATAGTCTATGAGTAATTTCTTTGCTGAAACTGAAGAAGTTGAGTTTTGAAATCATTGATCAGAAAAAAAGAAAAAGAAGGTTTCCCCTACTAATACTCGGTTCTTCTTTTACGTGGTTGCAGGTTTATAGTCACTGTCAAGAGAATATATTCTGAATACCAGGGTTATATGTCTGCATCTGAGGATGGGTATGTAAAGAAAATTTACTTGTATATATTTTATTTGTGTTTGGATTTGTGGCGTTTTAATGAATCATAAAGTAAGTATCACTTAGGTAGCGAGATCCTCAACTGCTCTTAATCGTTGATTATAAGGAGATGAAAAACCATGCTTGTCTGAAGATATTAGTTTATCAATTCAAAACTCAATTGTAGGACTCTAAGGACTATATACAGAATGATAAGGCAATATTTATATTAATTTATTTTCGCACCAAAACTACTCATGGGAGTAATTGTTGTATGGTTGTAACTTCTTTCAATTACAAAATATGACGTTGAAATCCAGAGAGTCGAATTGCGGGGCCCAATTTAGTTGTGTGTGTTTGTGCCCGGCATTTCTGTTGGGGCAAAGAGTGGCAATCCTCTGTGTCGTGCTAGTGAGGAACCTATTCAGCAGACATGTTCAAAAGTATGCTTCCCCCTTTCCAGTAGGAAAGGAAAGAAATTATGTCGAAACAAAACTAAACAGAGAAACGAATAAGAAAATGTTTTAAGGCTTGGTTCTTTTCTTAATTAACAGGAACTATTACAATCTCATGGTTCACTAGACGACATTTTATTATCTGTTGCGTCGATAAAACGTGAGATATTTATATTTTGGTGGAATAAATATGTCAAGCGGTGAAACAATAAGTTAATGTGAAAGAGTGTTTGTAGCCATCTCTCTTTTTTTAATAATTATGGCCAAGTTTGTCTTAGTGGGTGGCAGAAACGGAACCAGAGTTTGCAGTGTGAATGTTGAGCCAAAGTTAACTGCGGCTCTAGCCGGGGATATAAGAAAGAGAGAGAGAGAGAGAGAGAGAGAGAGTAGTACGATGTTTCCTACGAAGTCTTGTGGGCATGTTTCTCGTGGCGTGGGCTGTAATTAAAGATAGGTGGCAGTTAACCTAAACAAAATCTTTATAAAAATAATAAAATGGTATTAGGCCGACCAAATTATGTAAACGTGGATTATGGATTGATGAATGATGAATGACCAGTCCACTTACAGGTGTGATTATAGGATCCGTATCCTGAAGAAATCGGGGACCTCCTTTCCTCTTAAATTCTTGTCTAGTACTTCTCAGAGGACTCTGTGTGAAATGGGGAGCTTATTTTTTATTATTATTAATTTTTTTTCAAAGCATGGATTCCAGGTTCCTTGAATCACCTTCTTTTCTTTTTTCCTTTGATATTGTCATGGACTCGTATATAGAACACTATTTGTTTGGTTTCAGAGATCTGCCTTTTCATCATACCCAGTCCAAAAGTAATATGAATGTAGTAGCTGGCAAAAGTATATGGCTGGCGGATTAATTAATTGTTAGCCCCGTAGACAGACGAATCTACAATTGTTTCAGGAGCACACAAGTATGCTTGACCCGAATATAGATTTCCTTCTATGCTCTTGTTTTTTAGAACCAACACCGGATTGAATTGGAGAAAGCGTAAAACTTCTTGATTGGAAACTTAATTCTTTTCCCAATAATTACAATTATTACTATTATTTTTTTTAAAAAAAAAATATATGGTTCTATTAAATTATTGATTAGCTGTTAGAAGATGTTTCAAAATCAGATTCAGCTACTGTCTCAATTGCAGTTGAATTCTACTTGTGGCTGAACTTTTAGTCTTCTTTGTTTGATTAGAAAATGTAACGCATATTACCGTGAATACTACTCCAAATTAAATAGATAAGTGTAGATAGCTGGTGATTACTGTACACGTCATGGTATATTTTTAACCGATATTTTTATTTAATTAAATAGATAGACATATATAATATGAAATTGAAGCAGACTCCATCCACTCGAAAATAAGTGAAAATAAATAAAAAGAGAAAGCAGCCTCGCTGGAAAGAATGTTTAAGAGAAGAAAATATTTTATTCATTAAATAGTGAAAGAGGGAGTGGATTTCTGTATATGAATGGAAAAAGGCCAACAAAGTCTAGGTTGACTCGCCGTGTAGCCATCTGTTTTTAATTTGTTGAGGTCATTTTCATGTACAGAGAGAAAGAGAAGAGGGGAGAGTACCTAGCCATAGAAAAAACATTCTAAAAACTCTTAAATGGCTGGGGTTATAGTTTATACTGACATTTTGCTTTGATTTTTTTTATTGTTCTCTCTCTCTCTCTCTCTCTCTCTCTCGAATATTAAAGATTCTTAAAATATGTATTGTTTTGCCAATACCTTTAAAACATGATCCTAACTTTGAGATGTATAGTGAATCCTCGCTGAATATATGTCATTAGCAAGACAATTATTTACATGCCTAAATGATATCAAACAGTGCGTACTAAGTGCTTAATATTCTGCATGTGAATAGAAGTATTGCTTCTAAATTCAAATCAAACCTATTAATTATAAATTAGTAAGGGGTGAACAACGGGGCCCGGACAATTGCAGATTGAACATCTTTTCTTACCTCCTACTTTTTTTTTTTTTCCAGACCATTTTTCGAAATATAAAGAAGTTTTAAAAAAACATATAAAATTTGAGGCGACTTTAAATTAAGTTTAAGTCATGAATTTTTTTCTTTTGAAAGAAGTCATGAAATTAAATCTGTACCTTTATATATTATGCCAAGTTTAAACTTTATTTTACATTTATAGGTACATGGCAGTTTGTTTATCCAGTCACGCGGTTTTTGGCAGGTTGGGCGATTCCACCCCCCCTATGTAATCCCTAACTGCCTAAAAATACACAGTCTAGTCTATTTCTCCTAATTATATTGAGGAATGTTGGTAACTAAGTATGTAATTGACTTTTTCATCCTGATTTTTCAATTTGTTCCTCATAAATAGTATATGGATTGACCTAGGACATCGGTACATTACTACTTCTCTAGACTTCTTCAATGCATAAATAAAAGTATCATGCATGAGTACGTTGACTTAATCTCCTTAAAAAAATTTATTATTTCCTCAGAGGAAAATCATTGACTGAAAATATTTCATATATTTCTACCTAATAGCAATTCCAACGTACATAACGTGGATACTTCCTCATCAAAACACCGACTTTTTTTTTTTACCCCCCTGAAAGGATCAACGAACATGCTGTCATCATTTTTGCGTATCTATCTGCATGTATTCAGTCATTTTCATTTTTACCTTTAACTCACTAAATAATTAACAGGAACAACAATTTGTTTGACTTGACGCCCTCAATATGGGAAATGAGAAACTTGTATTTAAACTTGTCAAGCGTTGTAAGACCGTTTCAACCGAAATCCCTCACTGGAGTTGCGCAGCGGGTATTAATTACTACGTTAATATGCAATATTCTATGTGCTCATAATCTGGCTGTAACATTTTTACGATTACTAATATGAAACGTACACTGTATGAACACGTAATAAAGTCAAAAATTATGTCGCATTATTTGTGATATGAAATACGAGTATGTCAGTTCTACTCTCTTATAAATTTCTTTTCTTCTGAACGGTCCAAGGCTCCAAGCCTCCAAGATATACAGTCTCAGTATAAAATCGCGAAAGAAGAAAGAAGTAGCTTGTTATAACATAGAAATTCGAAAAATTACTACCTGATAGTAACATGGTGGTAATGTTGGTGCTTTTCTTACCAGCTGTCCACGTGTCTCTGAACTGCTGATGTTGTATTCATCAACCGTCCATATATCCTTACTATCCCGGAATGCTTTTAGTTTCAGGCCGAGACGGAGTGGCGGGGGTGGCCACCTGCAAAGACTCTCCGATGCTTAAGTCAGTGATTTATCCCCGAGACTGAACAACAAGGATTTTGTTTTTCTCTGTAAACGTTTTTTTGTATATCTCTCCCTTTAGGAAGGAAACATAGCTTATATATAAAATCCTAGAACTGGGAACTTTCTGGCTTTCAATCCCAGGATCGAGTACCTTTTTCCATCATGACTTACTCCAGAAATCACGGGTCGTGGTTACCGTGACCTGCATCATCACGACTTGTTTTCTGCCGTTCCCTACGACTCTAATCTGTAGGGGGTGAGATTTTGACAAGCCGTCGTTCTGTCAGGACGACTTGCCCAATACGCGCACCTACCCAGGATCCCATTAAATGCTCTGTCTAGGTCTGGAGTGGTGAGCTGCTTCCCACGGTATTCTGG
>JXTB01000669.1:120016-132114 GCA_002914805.1 Parasponia andersonii
AAAAAAAAAAATGAAATTTCAATTGATTTTGAGTTTGGAATATGCATTATGCAGGCCGAAGTAAAATTCTTGGGGAAGTTTAGTCATCCTAACCTTGTTAAACTCCTAGGATACTGTTGGGAAGACAATCAATACCTTCTTGTATATGAATATATGCAGAAGGGAAGTTTGGAAAACCACCTTTTTAGAAGTAAGTGTTTTTTTTTTTTTTTTTTAAAGAAAAAATTTTTATTTATATTTTTGTATGAGTTTTAAAAATATCTGACCCAATTTTTTATTGTTCAAATTTCTTTTTGTTGTGTTTTTGTAGAAGGTGCAGAACCACTTTCATGGAGCAAAAGGCTTAAAGTAGCAATTGGAGCAGCTAGAGGCCTTTCTTTTTTGCACAACTCAGAGAAGTCGGTCATATACAGAGACTTCAAAACTTCTAATATTTTGCTTGACGCGGTTTGCTTCTTCCCCCCACTTTTTAAATGGCAATTTTTTTTAGTAAGGACAAAAAATCTGTAATTTTCTTGTGGGGAACAAAAAAGTATAAGTTTTTTTTTAAGGGGACAAAAAGTATATGTTTTGGTATTGTTACTTTTTTTCTTTCCAATTTTAATTAAATATATAAATTTCATTTCACAAAAAAGAAAAGATATATATATATATATATATATATATTTGTTTTCTTGATTCGTTTTGTACTTGTAGGCTTATAATGCAAAACTTTCGGATTTTGGGCTTGCAAAGTTGGGCCCAGTAAATGGCAACTCGCACGTGACGACCCGTATCATGGGCACCTATGGTTATGCAGCTCCCGAGTATGTAGCAACCGGTAAATACCGTAGCACAAGAACAAGATCTATGATCCTAGTCTTCATTCAGTTTATGATTTCTTATTAACTAAAATTATAAATTTATTTATACAATGTTATCTGCATGTTTGTTAACTGTTTAAATTATTACGTATCAACAGGTCACTTGTACTTGAAGAGTGATGTGTTCGGTTTTGGAGTCGTGTTGCTGGAACTACTGACGGGCCTACGGGCCCTTGACACGAATAGGCCGTCAGGGGAACATGTTTTAGTGGATTGGGCCAGGCCTTCTCTTACGGAAAAGAAGAAGCTGAGAAAGATAATGGATAAGGGGCTTGGAGAAGAGTACCCACTAAAAGGTGCAATGCAAGCTGCTGACCTCATAATAAAATGTTTGGAATCCGACCCAAAGAGTAGGCCCTCAATGGAAGTGGTCTTGGAAACGTTGGAGAAAATCAACACCATCACAGTAAATATAAAAAAGAAGAAACCTAGTAATAATAAACGCCAAGAGGATCAACATCATAGGTCTCCAATCCGTCATAGGCATGGTGGCAATGGTAGTGCAACTACTTCTGCTTATCGAAGCTAGTCCATTTTTATGTATCATTGAGTTTTTACATTTTTGGGATTGCCTTCCTGTAACTTTTGTTAGAATTGTACCATATGAGCTAAAACTATAACACGTTTATTTGTAGCATATGTAGTACCCCGCGTCCCCCCCAATGTGGTGCTAAATCAAGTTTCAAATGATAAGAGTTTGCTTTCCCTTTAGAATAATTCTCTATCTTTCCGGTTCAGAGAATTGTTTAACAATGATGTGGCAAACATTATGTATCTACACACAAAGAAAGTGTCAATGAGAGAGAGAGACAGAGAGAGAGAGAGAGATAAATAACAGGTTCTCTTTGGACTATTCTTTTTTAGTAGTAAGATATAAGTATTTGTTCTCTGCATAAAAAAGAATTGGCAATATTGACTTTTTCACGGAAAGTGGTGTTAGTTAATTGTTTTTTGTTACTTTTGCGGTTGTCGTAGAATTGCAACGTAATATCGTTTCAAATTATAATGAGACGAATCCATTGTTAACTAAAAGTCACTATAAAAGAAGAAAAAAAAAAAAAAAAAGGACCTTAGGTCATGATCATAGAAGTTTAAAAAAATGCTTCTTTTCAATATTCTTTTAATTGGTTTTAGCATTGTGAGGAGAGAGAGAGAGAAGTGATGGGCCGGCCGGCCAACCCGCTTACCAAATTTGATAAAGCATCATCGTCTCCAGACACCACAGGCATCTTACAATTCGTTTGGTATTGGTCTATGTTTTCTCAACTCATCTCAAAGCCTTGTTGGGGTACTTTTAAGGAACAGAAAGGTACGTTCACATGTAGTAACAATATAAAGTAAGAGAAGGTATATATATCAGGTATATCGTGATCCTCATGGGAAATTGTGTGAAATATCCCGCAAGTAATTCTAGGCTATCCAATCAAAACTGTCCTAAACCAGGTAATTGTGAGTACTAATTAGCTTTAAACAATAGTTTCCATAATTACTTTCCAATCTTTTTCTTTTGATCATTTTTTTTTGGCTCACATACAAGTACTTTCCTTTGACATATACTTGATATATATATATATACATATATAGGAACATCAATTCCATCAACAAGTGACAGCAAACAAAATGAAACAGCTTCAATGGCCATGGAGATCAATAATAATAATAATAGTAATAATAATAATAATAATAATAATAATAACGTGAATGATGATGTTAATCCTCCAAAGGAAAGGAGTAAAAAGCCAAGCTTGAAAGTATTCAGTTTGGCGGAATTAAAGACGGTCACTAGGGAATTCGGAACATTCCTGGGAGAGGGAGTGTTTGGAGAGGTTTTCAAAGGTTGGCTCAACGACAAGACCTACGCGCCCTCCACGTCCCACGGAGTCGGAATCCCCGTTGCCGTCAAGAAGTCCAAGTTCCCTCATAGCTGTCAGGGCCTAAAAGAGTGGAAGGTAATTTAATTTCTCACTGCCAAATAATATTTTTGTTTGTCTGTCACTACATTATTAATAGACACTAATATTTTAGTGAAGAGAGGAGACTTATTATTGAAACCAACTTACCATATTACTATACAAAGAATATTAATAATTACTAAAAACATTTTTTTTTTTTTTTTTTGGGTGTTGTTTCGCTAATTACTAAAAGGTTATGTCGTTGTCCGTGCAGGCTGAAGTGAAATTTCTGGCCAATTTGTCTCATCCAAATTTGGTTGAGCTCCTCGGATTTTGTTGGGAGGAGAATCAATTTCTTCTTGTGTATGAGTATATGACCAATGGAAGCTTAGAAAAGTACATTTTCACCAGTAAGAGCCACATCATTGAAACTTTATAGACTTATAATAGTTAGAATATTGGATCAAGTAATTTACGTATATGTGTGCATACGAGTTTTTATTACATGATTATTCTAAACCAAAACAATTTTGTTTTTTTTTTAAAAAAAAAAAAAAAAAGTAAAGCCCTTTATATTGATCAAATTTGTTACGGCAGGAGCTTTTGAAGCACTTGAATGGAGAATACGGCTTAAAATAGCAATAGGAGCAGCTCGAGGCCTAGCTTTCCTACATAGCTTAGAGAAGCCGGTCATTTACCGTGACTTCAAGACCTCAAATATTTTGCTTGATGAGGTAAATAAAAAATTAACTTATTTATTTTTTCGGTTTATATTAATGTGTAAAAATTTGAATGCATCCGCTATTAATTAATTCAATTGTATTGTCCAAATTGTTTGTTTATGTCATCCATGTACGACCCAGGCTTATAATGCAAAGCTCTCAGATTTTGGTCTGGCAAAATTCGGCCCCGTAGATGGCAAATCGCATGTGACAACTCGTGTCATGGGAACTCATGGTTATGCAGCTCCTGAATATGTTGCTACTGGTAATATTCACCAGTGTCACATGTAATCAAATTGAGGATTAACTTAGTTCTTATATATGTTAACAGTATTATTGAAGGGGCATTTACGTGTAAAATCCACTACTGACGATTGCATATTGACAGGGTATTTATACGTAAAAAGTGACGTGTACGGTTTCGGGGTGGTGATGCTGGAAATGCTAACGGGCCGACGAGCCATTGACGAGTTTCGTCCCGAGGAGGAGATAGAGTTGGTAAAATGGGCCGGGCCTTATCTGAAGGAGCGAAAGAGACTCAAGAAAATAATGGACCCAAGGCTAGCGGATCAGTACCCAATGGAAGGTGCATGGCAAGCAGCTGAGCTCATAACAAAATGCCTCCAATATGACCGTAAAAACAGGCCATCCATGGAAGAGGTTTTGGAGTCTTTAGAGAATATCAATGCCATACCATTGAAACATCCCAAGTAGGAACAAGAGGAAATTTTGTCTCAGCAATTTTTTATTTTCATATTTGTGTCCGTGTGAAGACTATATATAAAACAAGAATATGGTCTTATATTTCTGGTTCAAAATTAAACATGTCCCATTCATGAAATAAGAGAATGGGGCTGAGAGTTTGTTTTGGATGAATGTGAAGTCTCAGTTATCCAAGCCCATTGTGCATTTTCTCATAGTCCAATTACTGGCCCAAAATTTTGTTGTATTACCCATTGTGGACCCCGACCATGGCCCATACCAAACAGGGGAGGGGGGAAAAAAGAAAAAAAAGAAAAAATAAAGAGGGGTAGTCCAAGCAAAGATTACCAGAATCAGTAATGATTGTGTAAATTGACAAGTTCTAGTGCAAACTGACACGGAAATTCTCTTTTTGAACCACATTTTGACCAGATAACCCCAAAAAATCATTCTTCCTATCATCTAGAATCAAGTTGTATGTGAATGCTTATGATAGCTTACTGGGGCGCTCCCAAGAGGAGATTGATTACTCAAAACGATGTAGTCTCCAATACTTACCTTTTCATGATTACTAGAATATATTCGAAAGGAACATGAATGAAAATGCCTTCTTCTTGATCTGGTTACTTCTACAAAATATTCGGCCATTATTTGTATGATTTCCAATTATGTATCCGAATGGGACATACTCGTCAATTATCTCAGTTGAAATTTTCTTATTTTCCTTCTCTTTTTTCACATGTTTGCTTTTATTTGGTGGTGGTCTAGCTTTCCCATCTTATCAGACGAAGCATGTTCTTCGTAATGAAATCTTTGATTAGTTTGGACGTGTAGAATGCAAAAGGTTAAGGGCCCAACTTCCCATCGCCCCGTTAATCATGCTTGCTGGAGCCCTCAAATATGTCATTGACTTGCATGCTTCATAATGAATACATGGTTAACGTTTAGGATCATGCCCCCACACACACACTTATGTTGGAGGGATCCGTTACCCAAACTCAGTTTTGTAAGAAGACAATTAGACAATTGAATGTGTTATGTTGATTTTTGTAAAGGAATTATTTCAGTATTTGATGATCACAATTACGAAACAGATCATATATATATATATAATATATAAACATATCTTCTAAATCACATGACATAGACTAGTTGAGCAAATACATGCATAGTATATGGCTATTGGCACCAAATAAAAGTTATCTAAACAGACCGCAGAACGTGGACTCCTACATATTATATCCGAACTTATTGAAGTTAATAAAGTCTCATGCATTCTCCTACAATATTTGATATATAGCTTAAGGTTGGTCAATAAATTAGAAAATAAGTTGATTAATTAGAAAGTGGGAAAAATTAATTATAATAAAAAAGATTGTAAACGTAATTAAGACTAGTTATGATTCCACATGCGGCACACTTTCTGCTGGAGTGAAAGGAGAGCCTCTTTATATGATGATTAACAGCTCCCAAAGTATAAAACTAAAAGGTCATTTGAATTTTTAATGGGCAAGATATGGGAGAGACGTTGGACCACTTGGTGGCCAAACTTACGGGCGTGAAGCCTAGGCGCCGTCTGCTCTTTCATACTAATCATATTCGTATGATGGCTTAATTTGCTGACTTCTTAGCATTGATGACTACTGGTTTTGGTATTTATGGACTTTGGGACATGTCAATTTTGGCAAAGGTGATTTTTTTTTTTTTTTTTAAGGTTATTGATGTTGCTCAAACTTCTAGGAGTTATATATAGTTCCATAATCAGTTTCATACATACCTAGCCAAAGAAGAAACAAAAGTGATCAAGGGATAGAATTTATAGCGGTGGAAGACATGTTTTAATTTATCACATCAGGCAATTTTAAGGAGAACCAAAGTTTTCGTTTTTAAAATTTAATAAACTGTTGATGAAACATATAAAGGGTTGCATTTACTAACATTAATCTTCAATGATATTTTAAATGGGTTACACTATTTCATAGATAATGTTTTTTTTTTTTTTTTTAAATTATCACATCAGCCAATTTTAACAAGTGAGAAGCAAAGTTTTCTTTTTTAAAATTTTAATAAAATTTTTGATGAAACTTTAGGGGTTGCATTTATTAACATTATTCTACAAGATTATATTTTAATTGAGCTATAGGTTATTTCATAGATAATGTTATTTCACGCTAAGGAGAGTCCAAAATAAGCGCGCATCCAAACAATGGGTACATTTACAGGAACAAGTTTGCGAGTTTACAGAGACTATAGGATCACAGCGCTCGAGAAGTGTTTGTATATGTTTGCGCAACCCCAAAACACGGTAACTTTAAGAAGCACGGGATCCCAGTTCTCTCAATTGTCCCTATAATATAAACTTTTTAAAGAGTAAACAACCAAAAAAAAAAAAGCCTGCACTTCTCTTCTCGTGGATTGAGTGAGTGAAAAATAACTAATAAATCTATCTGCAGGGGCTTCAAAGAGGTGGCAGGAAGCACGAGAAAAAAAAGAAGAAGAAGTTTAATTAAGAAAGGACATTTCCAAAAGAAAGAAATTCCTGTCCAAATTATAGACTTGAATGAGCTACTTTCATGGATTTATCAAATATACAGATGGGTTTATGGCAAAAATCCCTAAGTATCAGACCAGTGTTTTCAATTATGACAATTAAGTTATCAAATTTATTGATAACTACTGATTTAATTCTCGAACTGTCTAAATTGTAATTTATTATTAAATTTATAACAAAAAAATATACGTGAAAAATATACTCTAACATCTAAAAGTGTATTTAAAGAAAAAATAAATTAAGTAAAAATATTTAAAAAGAAGAAAAGATGCATTTTTTTTTTCATTTTTTAAGATTTTTGGAGTTATAATTTATACAAAATTTATTATTTAGTTTAATACTTAAATTTCTCATATTACCTTTCAAAAATATTCTCAGATGCACCACGTGCTCCTCACTATGTTATAGTGATTTTGGTCAAAAATTTAAAAATAAATTACAATTTAAACATTATAAGAACTAACTTGCTACAAATTGAAAAATTTAGAAATTTAGAAATTATTATAATTAAAAATTTGAGGACTAAATTGCCACGTTTTGGAAACTTTAGGGACCATTTGTGCCCTTGACTCTAAACACAGAAAACCTATTAGCACAAAGAAATAATGCAGCAGCGAACTAATGGAGGGCTAGGGGCAGGCCATTGAACTAATTCTAAATCCTTATAGAAACATCAAACAAATGGGGCATGCTTTTTCAGCTTTGGTTTATAAATGGGCCTAGAAGGGTTAATACTACGAGAAGCGCTAACATCAACCTCTCTAATAAGATAAACACAAATTCTTTTATGAGTAATCACAGCAAGACGCTGTTTTTTAACACTTCATTTTAATATATGTCCTCCTTTTTCAACTAAAAGACGGTTTATATAGCGTTTTACACTAATTTTCCTATTAAAAAAATGGGACATCAGTAATTTCGCCATGAGCCCCTTGTGTTATTCGCAACACTACTTAGTTTAAAAGAGTGAAATAAAAGGAAACAAAATAGATTCGACTTGCTTAAGGCCGAAGCCATTTGTACACTAGTCAAACATTTCATAGGTCACTCAGTCTCAGTTCTACATCTGAAGATGATGGTATGAATTGGACCCCTTCATAATTTAAACAAAGGCTACTTATTCAACTTAAGGATGCTAAGTAGCTTCTAGTGTTTAGTCCTAAAGGTCCTATATATATATATATATATATATATGATAAAGGATACCTACCTACAAGCATATATGAAATAATTTTGGTAGTTATGATGTCATGTCTTCTTCAATCGATAGTAATATCGAAGCTTATTGCATGCTTGATTGAGCCCGTAATCATGTAATAATTTGAGAATTCAAATCTACTGGGTTCGTCTCTCTCTCTCTCTCTCATATATATTATTTAAAAATCTAATAAAATTATCATTTATAAATAAACTGTTATATACATGAAATAGCGTATGTTACTTATATATCTAGGCAAAACTTATCTAGATTAATAATACTGTTGATTTGAGCAGCTGAAATTCTCGTTACCAACCAGATGACATCATTTATTTGTTGATTATTTGATATTTAAATCTCTTGTAGCAAGGTTGTAGAAGTAATGTTCATACAAGCAGGCTGCTAGATCATGTCCCTTTAATTTTGCGTTGAAATTTAATAACAAATTTATTACTTGATCAACGCTGATGGAAAATTAATACAGCTGCTTAGAGTTAGACTAACAAAAGTGGCCACAGTCACAGATCCAAGGGCGTTGAACAAGCTGGAAAAGGCGTTATAAACAGAAAGAAAGTATGAATTTACGTACCATAACCCACCTGGAATTACACAGCACTTTTGACTTTTGGAGTGTGAAAGTCTTAAAGAAGAGATTATAGAAAGAAGGAAAGAATATATGCTGAAGCTTAAAAAGGCCTATTTGAATGTGCTCACTGCTCCTTCCCTTGTGTAAAATGTAGCGTGTTCCAATCTGCATGATCGAGGCGTGGCGCCGAGGGCTATGATAACCTCAAATGAGTGCCAATTATGACCACCATTGCTCTCTCTCTCTCTCCAAATTTATTTAATCATTTTAATTTTTTTTCCATAAACAATTTTGGAGATATATGTCAACTAAACTTGTCAAGGTACAGTTTAAAGTTGATATGTATCAACTTAACTTGGCAAGGTAAAGGCTTATTTATTTTATTTTTACCAATTAAGTCTAGTTCAGTTGGTCCAAAATTTAAAAAATATGTGTGTGAATTCGGAAGATTATGATTCAAATTTTAGTATAGTAGAATATATGTGTTATTTTATTTTAAATTTATAATAAATAGTGGTCATTATTTAAGCTCTATTTAAAAAAAAAAAAACAAATAGCAGAATTTTGATACATGTGTAGCTTTCATGACATTCCTTTTTTTTTTGTTTGGTGGGGTGACAGGTAAATATGAAATACTGTTTCATTTAAAGTTTTTTCATCGAGTAATTTGAAGAAAAAATAAAATAAACGGTCGTGGTTGGTTGGTTTCACTGCCGTAGTTACTGACCGAGTGAGACTGACTGAGACCGCTTAGGTGGGCCCATCATCTAGAATCCGGTGGTCCCCACAGTCCGTCTTAACATCATTAATCCCACTCGCATCGCATCAAACCCCTAACAGACAGGCCACCTGTTGAGTTATTTATTAAATTAAATTTATCCTTTGTTTTTCTTTACCAATTTGCCCATCATAAGGCCCGTTAAACATTAAAAATACATACATAAAAGTACATACACGATGAATTCTGTTACTGACTGGTTTGACCAAATTATCCTCCTCCTCCTCCTCGAACTTTATTGATTATTACACACAAATTAATAATTTTCCTCTATTTTTTATTTTTTCAAATATTTGGCAATATCACGCCCACCAATTTTAAGACTTTTAGTACCGTAGAAGACAGGACTGCACTAATATTGTGATATATACATATATACAGCGATCAATGTAAGAGTGATTCGTTAACATTTTCTTATATAGGTTAACCATGCTATACTTAAGGGGGGAAAAAAAAAAAGGAAAACAAAACAAAACCATGCTATGGTACGTTGTTTTCGCTCATCTATCTCGCCTCATGATCTGCATTATATAGCTAGCTAGCTATATATGATGGCGTGACTGTTTCAACTATGGTAAGCATGAGACGAATGTGGTACCCATGTATACATAATAGTTGATCAATATTTGGATAACATCGTCTTCAATTTGGCCTGATAGCATCGTTTTGTGAAGAAATTAACGTACGATAAAATTCAAACGTATTTCAACCAGGTCCAACAGTTCTTACTCATTACTCATTAGTCAAAAATCATAACATGTCTATTCCTGTGGAGGCTGGAGGCCTTTCCTTCGTATGAAAGCATTGACATTTATTTAATTTATTATTGCGCAGGCTAGGAAAGGTGCGTGCTGAAAGTTACTTATCCATTTTGGACAAACCTCTCCATCGACTTTAGATCTATTTATATATTTTTTTTACTTTGTGCATTTTAGAGGAAGTTGATATTGCACTCGGAAAAGAAAAGTCGGTGAAAACATGCAATGTATATTCTAGTCTTTGAATGATAGCTGAAAGAGGAGAAAAAAACAATAGGTCACTGAAACAGTTACGTACATACATAGCCGGTAGCACTAACATAATAATGTGGAAAAGTTAGTAAAGTATATAATAGCAAAAAAATATACGGTATCTATATATATACATAGGTTCTCAATCTATAATATATATATATATATATTTTTATCTATTTATAAGTATTTTTTTATAATTATTAAATTATGATCTAACGGTTATCATAATTTAAGTAGTTAGAAACAAAAAATATTTATTATTCAATATTTTTATCTTAAAAAAACATAAGTTATGAATTTTAATTAAGAAAAATAATATTTTAGATAATTAAAAAATAATTATTTGATTGATGCCCATATATATATATAGCTTCTGAAAACTTTATATATATACATCACAGTTAGACGTGCTTCATAAATCATAATCTTTTGGAACAAGCAAGGTATCATCTTCTGCATGCAGCTGTAGTACTTATTTTCATATATGCTATTTTACGTGTATAATTGGAACTCTTACTACATCCAATATATAACATTGTTACTTAACTACTCTCTTCTTATAAACATAGCTCATTTTCTATTCCATGTGTTTGGATTGGATACCAAGAGCTTTTACTAAATCAAATTCTTTAATTACTATAAACTCTTCTAATACCATTCTCATGTTAAAGAGAGAAACTTGATCAAAATTTCTAACATGATTGGAGGGTAATAACATTTTACAAATTTTCCATTGGTTTTCTGAGAGTGATGCAAACGCGTTGTATTCCTTTTAATAAGTAAGTGTAACTACCTACTTTCTAGGTTGTGGCACGTAATAAGGGAATTAAATGAACCAACCATCAAGTTGAGGATGCGAGGCTTGTCTCATTGTGAAAGTGACACGTTGAG
Organism: Parasponia andersonii; assembly: GCA_002914805.1. Lineage (NCBI taxonomy): Eukaryota > Viridiplantae > Streptophyta > Magnoliopsida > Rosales > Cannabaceae > Trema > Trema andersonii. The sequence continues at coordinate 131,213 of JXTB01000669.1, forward strand.
ATAACTCTTCAACACGCTGAGGCAAGTAATTGGCTGCAGAATGTGTAAAAAAATATGTATTTAAAAGGTCTAAGGTGTCGCACCTAATACTAAACACTAATGAAGAAGCGTGCACTCGGTTCTTGACTGATCAGTGAACTAATCACTAACACACCCAAAGGGACCAGGTGAACTGTTGAAGTTAAATAGCTGATCATCCACCTTCTTACCTATTCTCACTCCTTAGCTAGTGCTGCTTTCAAGTATGTGCTGGATCAGTGCGGTGGTTGTTGAAATTTTAATGTGTGTTTTCCCTCTCTCCCAAGATAACTCTACGTGCTGGGTGATGTGACTTGTTTGAGGTCTTAAATGATAATTGATCACTCTAGTAATTAATTTCAGTACTCAAGGTGGAAAAAAAAAAATTGACCTTTGGTTATTCTATTATTTATGGTGAATGTTCCCAAGATTGACAGTACGTATTTGTAACTCCACCAATTGGAAAATTTCTTCCTGAATGAACTGGTGCCACGTCAGTTGACATTAAGAATGGCAACGTGAGGCAGACTAAAAATGATTTTTCAATTATTATTTTTATTTCTGAAAATCAATCATAATAATATGGTATCTATTTCTTTAGTTATATTTTTAGACGTGAGGACAGTGAGGACAGTGTGAGTATTAACCAACAGATAACGGGAAAAATCGTAATTACTAATTACCTATTGATAATATTAAAATATTAAAAAAATTACGATGAAAATACTAAATTCTTTTTATAGTCAACAAAATATAAAACATAACAATATACTAATAATTTTTAAACTCTAAAATTTAAATATATAAGTACGTTTAATTCTCTAATTTTATTATTTTATCAAAAATATAAGAATATAGATAATATAAAATTAAATAAATATTTA
>JXTB01000669.1:140420-165978 GCA_002914805.1 Parasponia andersonii
GGGTTAGTGTTACATGCGACTACTTGGAAGGTTTGATGTGATGTTTGTTTAGGCACTTGCTTAGTTATATATTGTTATGAGATGATGAGTTGCTATGAGTTGTTCAATTGTATTTATTAATTATCTTTTATTTTTGCAGCAGATGAGTTGCTGCAAGTGGTGCAATGATTTTCTTATTATCTATCTTGTTTATGATAGGATGAATTGCTGCAAATGGTGCAATCTAAAAATTTAACACTTTCTTTTTCATCGGAAAGTTCAATTGAAGAAGAACTGAAAAGAGAAAGCACCACAGATGCTATTACTATAGTAGTGAGTTTATTTTCTGCTTATTTGTGCTGGCTTCTTGTAAATTTATTGTGTTGTAGTATGGGATTGTTTTTACTGGGTGAACTTGTCATTTAATTTCTAATCATTTTTGCTGCCTCCATTGTTGTAGATAAGCTACCTTGTGATGTTTGCTTACATTTCTCTTACTTTGGGTGACACACCTCGTCTATCTTTCTTTTACATTTCCTCTAAGGTATGGTCTCATTCATAGTTTCAGCTTTCCTTTACTAGAAAATGCATTGTAGTTTCAGTATATGTGAGTCTCTGTTCATTGATTTTCTGTTAACTTGATTTTCTAAAATTATGAGATGGTTGCATTCCAGGTCTTGCTTGGTCTATCTGGAGTTGTGCTTGTCATGCTTTCTGTTCTTGGATCAGTTGGATTTTTCAGTGCTATTGGAGTGAAATCCACTCTCATCATTATGGAAGTTATACCATTTCTTGTTTTAGCTGTAAGTTGTTTCCTTAGTATCAATTTAGTTTTCTTGTGAGGCTCTTAATGGTATTCTGATTTACTGTTGAGTGTGAGTTGTCAGGCATTCAGGTCCCCGTAAATGTACCTTCTGAAAAAAAAATGAAAAGTTTTATAAATGAGGCCAGACTTAATTCAATTATGTTTCTTCTTTGTTTATGGAACTTGCCAACTCATATAGTCCATGAGCTTTGAATAATTTAAAAATAACCTTTTCTGAGTCATTGAGGCATAATTTTCTGGCCAATTTTAGCTTTTGGAGAAGAGGGCTAAAGATCATGACTTATAATATTTTGTTCTTCTTAAACTGGAAATGTTATTTCTTAGTTTTCTTTGTTGCTGAACCTATTGTAGCTTTTGATATTCTGAAGTCCCTCGTGATATCAGGTTGGGGTGGATAATATGTGTATATTGGTACATGCTGTTAAACGTCAACCAATGGAGTTGCCTTTAGAAGAGAGAATAAGCAATGCACTTGTGGAAGTTGGACCATCCATAACACTAGCTAGCATAGCGGAGGTTTTAGCATTTGCTGTTGGAAGTTTTATTCCTATGCCAGCGTGCCGTGTGTTCTCCATGTTTGCAGGTCAGAAATTATATTTATTTTAACTTTTGCCTAACAAATATCTTTTTTATTTTCACTATTCTTATGTGCGTATGTCTCGCAAATCTTTAACTTTATTTTGTATATTCTTTTTGCAGCACTAGCTGTTCTTCTGGACTTCCTCCTGCAAGTTACTGCATTTGTTGCTTTGATAGCTTTTGACTTCTTACGGACTGAGGATAAGAGGGTCGATTGCTTCCCATGTATGAAAGTGGCATCGTATGCCAACTCTGACAAAGGTATCATGAAATGCTTTTTCCTTTACCTTCAGTTATACAGTATATCCCTTCTTGGCCTTGCATTTTAGAGTCTTATCAGCTTTAACTGATTTCTGATTCAAGAACACCTTCTGGCATTTAGGCATTGGTCAGAGAAAATCTGGTCTGCTGGCACGGTATATGAAGGTGATTACTCTTGTACTATTAAGTTAGTTAACTTTTCCAACATATTTATAATCTATATTGCGTTCTTGGAAGTCATAATTGAAGTGATTAAGCAACTTATAATCGTTAAAGGTTTAAATGTTGAGAATTGAGAACTTATTCCACTGTAAAATATACAAGCCAATAATTATAACATGGTTTTCTTAACTAGTTCACTAGTGTGTTAATGTATTACCTTCATTAACTGTGGTGCTGCGTTTTGCTTTTTCAGGAGATCCATGCACCTATCCTCAGTCTTTGGGGAGTCAAGATAGTTGTCATTTCCGTTTTTGTTGCCTTTACTCTTGCTAGCATAGTGAGTTATTCTGTGTTTGTTTATATCATCTTATTTTAAGAATGTCTTTTTTTTTTTTTTTTAATTATGTTTGTTCTACTTCTTATCTTCTGATTTTCCCTACAGGCATTGTGCACCAGGATTGAACCTGGTTTGGAACAAAAAATTGTTCTTCCCCAAGATTCGTATCTTCAGGTCCAACTTAGATGCTATTTATTGTGTTGGAGCACAAATGTCAGCAAAGATTTTATCTTTCAATGTCATGATGCTGTATTTCATTCCCCGCAGGGTTATTTCAATAGTGTTTCAGAATATCTCAGAATTGGACCTCCTCTGTACTTTGTGGTGAAGAACTACAATTATAGGTATTCAAGTTTTTAGTCTTGAATTTTTGGCCTCTGGCTCAATAATGCCAGGACTTTTTCCAACCANTTTTTTTTTTTTTTTAATTATGTTTGTTCTACTTCTTATCTTCTGATTTTCCCTACAGGCATTGTGCACCAGGATTGAACCTGGTTTGGAACAAAAAATTGTTCTTCCCCAAGATTCGTATCTTCAGGTCCAACTTAGATGCTATTTATTGTGTTGGAGCACAAATGTCAGCAAAGATTTTATCTTTCAATGTCATGATGCTGTATTTCATTCCCCGCAGGGTTATTTCAATAGTGTTTCAGAATATCTCAGAATTGGACCTCCTCTGTACTTTGTGGTGAAGAACTACAATTATAGGTATTCAAGTTTTTAGTCTTGAATTTTTGGCCTCTGGCTCAATAATGCCAGGACTTTTTCCAACCAACTCATTAACTCTTTAACTTGTGAACCAAGTTAGCTTCAAATAATCTGAAAAAAATTAAGTATGCTAATAGTTGACAAAGATTCCAAAATACATCTTATGGTTACTTTTACGGATACAAACATGATCTTGAGCAACCACCACTGACATGAAATACATTCAACTTTGATGCCATCTTCGTCAAAAACACAAATATATATCATTACTTGTACTAAGCATCCGTAACTCTTCCATGCAATATAATCAACATTATGATGCCGGCCTGTGGTTCAGCAAGAGATCAATTTCAGTATTATATCATCTTCCAAGCTCAGTGAAATAGCTATTCGAAAATAGTTCTCTCTTTTTGAAATTTGATTTTGGTAGACCTCTACATGAAAGTTTTCATGGTAGACAAATTATTCACACTTAGGTAAAATATTATTTTGACTAACAATAACTTATGGTAACTTGCATTTTTGTAACAAAGTTTGTTAATGACAAATATCATTTGAAATGGAAGGATGGTGCTAATTCTATTGTTATCTTTCAACTTCCATTTTCTTTCCATTCTGAAAGTTCTTTTATCCTCAGCTCAGAATCAAGACATACAAATCAGTTGTGCTCAATTAATAAATGTGATTCAAACTCCCTTTTGAATGAGGTATAATTCTCCGTGTGCATGTTTTTTGATTATTAATTCCTTAGATCTCAGTATTTAGTGAACATCTCTAATTAATTGTTGGTTAATTACTATGTCCGTAGTTCACTTTTCTTAATCTTTTTTGTAAGTTGATTTTCTCTCAGATAAATGATTTGTGTTTTGCTGCCGTAGATTGCAAAAGCATCGTCAACTCCAAAAGCGAGTTACATTGCTAAGCCTGCTGCTTCATGGCTTGATGATTTTCTTGTGTGGATATCCCCAGAAGCATTTGGATGCTGTCGGAAGTTTACCAATAGTACTTACTGTCCTCCTGATGATCAGGTCATTAACAATTCTTTATTTATTTCTCTATTTGCAGTCACTTGCAAGAAGATGATGCTATTTATTAGTCATGTAAAGAGTAGGAGTAAATCATGCTTTGCCTGTCATCTTATGCAAATCCCATTCATACTGATTCAAATTAATTTTAATTCAGCCTCCTTGCTGTTCCTCCTCTGGTGGGTCTTGTAGCCTAGGTGGAGTATGCAAAGATTGTACCACGGTGAGTCTGCCACCTTACTTTGGATACGTGTGTTTTTTTTTTTTTTGCAATCTTATAAATTCATAATCAACTCTGGAATTCCAGTGCTTCCGCCATTCAGATCTGCAGAATGACCGTCCATCTACCACACAATTCAAGGATAAACTTCCATGGTTCCTAAATGCTCTACCCTCTGCTGCGTGTGCCAAAGGGGGCCATGGGGCTTACACTACCAGTGTGGAACTGAAAGGTTTGTAGGATTATTGGGTACTTCATTATGTTCCTGACATAACAAAAATTGACAAATTTATTCTTGCTTACGTTATTTGCTTATTTATTTTAGAATTTTGATGATTTGTGATTTATCATTTAAATAATGTTTTTTGGTCATCAGATTATGAAAGTGGTATTATTCAAGCATCATCATTTCGTACATATCATACACCTCTGAACAAGCAGGTATGTGGTGTTTTTAAATCAGAGGATTAATGTGGTCCCCTTTTGCCCCCATATCAAAGGAAGACTGATTGTAACCACGGTTTATTTGAAGATTGATTATGTGAATTCAATGAGGGCCGCACGAGAGTTCAGTTCCAGAATTTCTGATTCTCTGAAGGTAACCTTACAATTCTGCTTGGTGGCTCTAATGTAGAATTAAAGGGTGAAAAACAGTCGTTTCCCAATGCATGGTGTGTGTGTGTGTGTGTTTTGTTTTGTTTTTTTATTTTTATTTTTTATTAATTGCTACTGCAGTTATGGTCTCTTCCAAGCAATGAGTGATATGTCTCAGTTTCTTGTCATGAATTTCTGAAACTGATGTTTCTTATTTTTTGCAGATGGAGATTTTTCCATATTCGGTGTTCTATATGTTTTTCGAGCAATACCTTGATATTTGGAAGACTGCTTTAATCAACCTTTCAATAGCTATTGGTTAGTACTTTCAGAATTCAAGAACTCAATTAGCGTGGTCGCATGGGTACCACAGCGTTTGTCTTTAGATTGTTAATTTTAGATTTAACTTTCATTGATCTTGATTGTATTTGTGCCATTCCATGATTTATATTACTTTAACCTTATATCTAATTCACGTCTGTTGATTTTCGGAGATTTTGAAGAAACCTTTGATGAATGTTTAAAAATAAATAGGATGACCATGGATTGGAATGTGAAATTTTATTTCTGTAATTGCTACTATGTATGTATGTAGGTTGGTAGACATTATAGAATTTTGTTTCATTTTTTTTTTCAGTTGTTGATTGATCTTATTTCCTTAATTTAACAGGTGCAGTATTTATTGTTTGCTTAGTTATCACTTGCAGGTCAGTATTCTTGTTATTTTACCCCTGTGATTTTTATGATAGCCTTGTATTTACTTTTTTTTTTTCCTGTTTATTTATTTTGCTGGATGGTTAAACTTTTGTTTTCCTGTTCCATTTGGTTGTAGTTTTTGGAGTTCAGCAATCATCTTATTGGTGTTGGCAATGATTGTTGTTGATCTCATGGTAATGCCTTATCTCCGAAAATCATGTTTGAAGTTATAAGCTTGTGCTACCTCTTTTTTTTTTTGGGGGGGGGGGGGGCTGGGAGGGAGCTTGTGCTACCTTGTTATGTCTCCTGATGATATGACGAATCTACAGGGTGTAATGGCTATTCTTGGAATCCAGTTGAATGCAATCTCTGTTGTTAATCTTGTCATGTCAGTTGGGATTGCTGTTGAGTTTTGTGTTCATATGACACATGCATTCTCGGTCAGTATCATTCTGAGATCCATATTTAACTTCACTTTTTCTTTTGAAAGAAGGATTTGATTTGTCCAAATGGTATATTTCTGTAATTCTTTCCAATGTGATACGTTATGGTTCTGCTAATGTCTTCCTAATAATCTATGTAACAGGTAAGCAGTGGAGATAAAAACCAACGTGTTAAGGAGGCTCTGGGTACAATGGGAGCCTCTGTCTTCAGGTACTTTTTCAGCTTTGCATTGGAAAATCGACTCTAAACCAAGAACCAAGAGGATAGATTTCCTTTTCTTTCGCGATGAGCGGCTATATTACGTATTTTATTCTGTATAAGTATTAAACACGCCCCGTTCTGATCCAAAGTGAAAAAAATACCCAACCATTACGTTAACGAGAATTTTGTGATTTGATGTTCTACAGTGGGATAACACTAACGAAGCTTGTTGGGGTCATTGTTCTCTGCTTCTCAAGAACGGAAGTTTTTGTGGTATTGATATCTATCTCTCTATGATAACACAGACTTCAAGATTCATTGACCTTGTCTTGAATATTCTCTCCTACTTGGTTTTGCAGGTATATTACTTCCAAATGTATCTAGCTTTGGTTCTTCTCGGTTTCTTGCATGGCCTTGTATTCCTACCGGTAAGATGATAATCAGCTTGCATTATGAACTTGGTTATTTTTTTTGAGCTATAAACATTTTTTTCAAACCGATATCTGTGGATGAAAAATGACATAACGTAACAGAAATTTAACGAATTAAGATAGATATCCTTTTTCTAAACTAAAACATGTGAACAAAAATTTAATGAATTGATCAGATTAGGTTGGAGTTTTTGGACAGTTTCCTTTCCATTTCTTCAATTTGAGTAGAATTGGTTTTCTGGTTCCAGGTAGTACTAAGCATCTTTGGTCCACCTTCAAGATCTCTTCTTATTGATCAGCAGCAGGAAGGCCGGCCATCTGGTGCCTCGTCACGACAAACAGTAAGCTGATCATCATTTGGTGTGTCCGAATTCCGGAAGAGCCCTTTTTGTAGGTTTAAGAGTTTCTTTTCTCTAATGAGATGAATAGCATGCATGTAAATTATGTAATCTTGCACTGATGACAAAACTAAATTAAATAGGAAAACAAAAACTTTAAGAGTTTCATTTTTCTTTTTTCCAAATATTTTGCCATGGTGGTTAGTGCTGCCTAGCATTTTGTGTGACCATTAGTCATATTATGAGTGTCACACTTAGCTGACCAAAACTTTTCAATGCGTTAATTTTACGAGGGAAAGAGAAAACGATCTACAAAATATTTTTGAGTGAAAGCCTCTTTTCTCTTTCCATTTGAGGGAGTGATTCAAATCAAAGTTAGTTAGTTATCGGATTGGAATGACTTTCGTTCATTTTGCGTGTGCTAGTTATCTATCTATATTACACCAGAAACGAGGGAAAACGACATTAGAATCAATTTAGATGAGCAACTGCAACTGACCCATATAAGATAAGACACTGAACATAAAGCAAAATGTAACAGGAATTATACGTTAGAACTTGGACAATTTTTTTTAAAAAAAAAAAATGCAAACACGCATAAAACTGAATAAATTGTAGTGAATTTTTTGAACTTTGGTCTCATTTTATTTTATTTGTATGTAAATTAATGTAGGAGAAATTTTGTGATTTATAATTGGTTGTCATATGGCAAAAATCGGTAAGTGCCAGTATGCAACAAATGTAGCGACTGTTTTTTCTGAAGATAAAATTGTAGGTAACAGTATACTACTCGTTCGTACACGGTCGAAAAATGATAATAAAGAAAACATAAATAATTATTAAATAAACTTAATGGATACTAGTATTAATGACAGCCAGCGTAAAACATTTGCCGTCAATGGTTCTAAACTCATTCCAAATTTATATATGCTATTGTTACTCATTTCAATTTCAAATTAGGCTCTTGCGGTCATTTCTCAATCAAATGAGTACCAAGTTCAATCAGTTGATTTTACCCATCAATCCTTTCCTGCTCATGTTCAAACTTTTCGTTACATTACGATCAAGAATGAAGCTACGTTTTTTTTTTTTTTTCAGATGAAATGAAACTATATTGACATGCATGATTTTATTTTATTTTTTTCTTCGAAGTTATTGACAAACAAAGACTATTTAGCACGTCTAATTGAAGAAAAAAAAAAGGAGTTATTAAGTACAACCCTAGACTTTCATAACCTTATGAGCTCCATATTAATACAATTTATTTAATATATAACCTGTTAATCAATATTCCATTTAGTTGTATTCCATTATTGTTTTAACTCGAAGTTGTTTTTTTTTTGTTTTTTTTTGTTTCTGAGAGTGTGTGTATAGACCCAAATACAAATTAATACATGCATTTATGCTCTTACAGGTTATTATATATATATGGGAGAGACTCAAATAGTAATTTTTTAAAATTATTACCGTGATAATCATTCATTATCTGTCACTACCGATAGATATAAATAAAATTATTACCAATACTATTCTATTATTTCTTTCATTTTCTTTTTTTTTTTTTTGGCAATGAATCATCACGGTTTTTTCTTTTTTTTGCCTTAACGCTTTTTTTTTTTGTAACGGTTGTAACTTTGTTTTTTAATTTGAGAAATTTTTTTAATTAATGCCTGATAATAAAAAATTGTTTCCACTAATGGTGAGAGATTTTGTCAATGATTACCATTCTGTTTCTTTCTTTATTGAGAAAATTAGGCTACATACTACTTTTAGCCAAAAAATTTGTTTTATACGGTTGGACAACTCTATTATTTTTTAAGACAGCTCCATTATTTCTAAAAAACATCATTGACTTTTTTTTTGTCCTTGTTTTTAAACGTTGTTTTCGTTTTCTTTTTTCAAATTTTTCTTCTTTTGGGTATTCTTTTAGCATTTTTTTAATTAGTTTTTCTTTATCTTAGATTATATATATTTTAATTTTATTAACGTTTGCTTTTAAAATATAGTAGCCTTTTTTTCTTTATTTTTCTAATTTTCTCTTTAATAAATTATTTTTCATTAATAAGAAAATTTGAGCGTCAACTCAAATTTCTTTTTTATATTTTGATCAAGAAAAAAAAAAGTAAATAGCGATTAATAAAATGTCATTTATTCCTTCATTTATTTATTTATAAGTATTCAGTCGTTTATAATATACTGATACATCTTTACATATTATACGATAAAAAACAAATTAAAACCTAAGCATTTATTCTTCACACGTTCTACATGACCGATGAGCACTCTTCGAAACTCAAACTTTGATATTGAGACGAGATGCAAGCTCCTGACCAAGAGATTTGTCCGCCTACATTATTCAAACAAAACAAAGAGCACAATAAATAACATGAGAACCAGTTATATAAGCCCCCTACAAGCATGGATTATTATACAAACTTTATATGTTAATTCAAAGCAATTAGAGACTCACCTGAGACCAGTTTGTGATCCAAATACTGCGGATCTCATCAGTGACACGCGCGTCAGATAAAGCAGCTACCCATCGTTTGATAAACCGCTTTTGCCTTAAGAAAAAAAATAAACATAATCGAGATTGGTGATTTTTATAGTGATGTAATGTACTATGTTGACATATATAGTACAAAAGACAGGAAAAATAGACACAAAATCTAAGCCCGATGTGAAGTACCTTTCTGGTACAAAGGATCTGTATCTTTCTCCAGGTTGTTGAAAGTTGTTCTCCTTCTCAATAATGGTCTGAAACCAACAACAACAAGAAAATATATATAATGTAAGAAATATATATACATGTGTGTGTGTGTGTGTGTGCGCGCGCGCGCGCAAAGAGAAAAGGCAAATTAATAAAATGAAAACTAACCCTGTCACGCTTTGCATTAAAGTAGGTAGGAGGCAAGGGGACCGGCTCAGCATGACGGACAGGATCATATCTTGATGGGAAGTAATTAATCTACATGGCATCAAGACAAAAATGATTTGAGTTTATCAAATACAAGACACAAACATAGTACTAAAAGAAGCAAGTCATTATATCACCTCCTCGTCCCTATGCATGAAGTTCATGAAACCCTCATGGTGATTGTTGTGATGAGCAGACTTAGGGGCATTAACTGGGAGCTGAAGATAGTTCGGTCCAAGACGGTGCCTCTGAGAATCAGCATAGGAGAAGATCCTAGTCTGTAGCAACTTATCATCGGAATAGTAAATGCCAGGAACAACAATGGCTGGGCAGAATGCAAGTTGTTCATTCTCAGCAAAGAAATTATCAATGTTCTTGTTCAAAACCAAACGACCAACTGGCTGCAATGGCAAGATATCCTCAGGCCAGGTCTTTGTCACATCAAGAGGGTCAAAGTCAAACTTGTCTTCATGATCAGGATCAATGATCTGGATGAAAAGTTTCCACTCCGGGAAGGTGCCGGCGCCAATTGACTCGTAGAGATCTTGAGTAGCATGGCTGTGATTAGCCCCTCCAACCTTAATGGCCTCATCCTCCAACAGATTCTTGACTTCAACGGTTGGTTTCCAATGGAATTTCACGTAGTGAGCCTTCCCTTCCTTGTTGATAAGAGTATAGGTGTTAACACCAAAGCCCTCCATGTGCCTGTAATCTTGTGGGACACCCACATCATCAAATAGGAAGGTGAACATGTGCAAGCTCTCTGGATGGTGTGAGAAGAAGTCAAGGATCCTCCAATCCTCCTGGATGTGAGACTTGGGGTTCGGCTTAAGAGAATGGACCATGTCCGGGAATTTCATGCCATCACGGACAAAAAAGACAGGAAAATTGTTCCCAACGAGATCAAAGTTACCCTGCATGTTACAAAACAATGAAGTGAGATCACCACAACATATATACATATACTTCATATATCGTCATATATACATTATCTTACGCGAGAACGACATGTACAAATTAATATGATGTATAAATTAACCTCATGCATCGTATAAAACAAGTTTTGAGACATAATTAAAAAGTAATAGCTAATCGTCACCTCTCGGGTGTAGAACTTGACAGCAAAACCACGAGGGTCTCTCAAGGTTTCAGGGCTGCCACGTTCATGGATGACGGTGGAGAAGCGGACAATGACAGGTGTCTGCTCTCCAGGGACTCGAAGGAAGTCAGCACTAGTGAGGTGAGAAATGTCATGAGTGACCTCGAAGAACCCCTTAGCACTGGCTCCTCTGGCATGAACCACACGTTCTGGGATCCGCTCCCTGTCAAAGTTGGCAAGTTTCTCCACAAGCTGATAATCCTCAAGGAGAATAGGACCTGTACGAACAGATCACACAGCAAACACATTCATGGAAAATCGACATGAACGAGATTTCTCATCAATTAAGTACATAAAATAATAAAAAGCGTCAAAAACTTTCGACAATTACCTCTTTGTCCAACAGTCAGAGAGTTGTTGTTGTTCCAAACTGGAGCACCGGAATTGGTGGTCCAATATGGAGAGTTGTAAGAACTCGAAGGGCGGTACTGTAATATCATTGAACCCAAAAAAAAAAAAAAAACGATGATATGAGTAATAATAATGACGTTTTGTAATAGATTATGGTCAAATGTGTCTGATTTTTGTCTTGACGTGGCTGTGGTAGTCGAGCACATTCGACTATAGATACGAGTATTTAAATAGTTTCATACAAGTGACGTGACAATTAAAGCTTCTATAATGATATTAACTTAAGGACTTTCTTTAAAACAAAAAAAAAAAGGGGACCAGACACACGGTCAGAAACTCTATAATCAAATTCAATAAAGGGATTACTGAATAGAACATATAAATGATTACCTTGGAGAGGTCAGCCATTGAAGAGAGAAAAAATTCAGGTATGAAAGGGAAAGAGAGACAGAGAAAGTTAAAAGTAAATGAAAAATAATAAATTTCGGGCAATGGTTAGATCAAAATCCTAGGTGGGTTTTTATACTAGTTTTTTACTCTCATCCAATATCTAATGCTGAGTCAACGTCTTATCTATTTATGTGGATTAGGCCAAATTAATTACGCCAAATTGCCCCTAATTATGGAAGGCCCCAAATTTTCCCAAATTTTCTCCCTTTTTGTTGTATTTTTTTTTTGTTACTTTTATTTTGGAGCTGTTTTATTAATAATAGCCAAAAATTTAAGCTATTAACATTATCAGATTTCAAAAATCAAATATTCCTTCGCTATATATATTCTTAATTTTTGCGAGGTCAAATATAAAATGAAAACTAACCTATTTCCTCTTTTCTAGAAAACTAAAAACGTTTTTTTTGGAATTATATTTTTTTTTCCTCAATTTGCACACTTTAATTTTCTTTTTCAGTTGTATGCATACCATTCTTTTTTTTTTAAAAAAAAAGTAGAGCTTAAGTAATGACCACCACTTACTACAAATTTAAAAGAAAATAACACACACACTTTACAAAGATTTGAACCCTGACCCTCCCAAACTCACACACACATCCCTCAAGCCTTTGGCAAAAAGGAAAATGACAAAGAATTTCATCTTTTCCCAAGATTTCTTCTACAGATAAAAGAATATTGGGAAAAAACGATCAAGATCTAAACTCTCTTTAGCATAATTTTTGAAAGACAAGATTTTACAACGGAAAAAAAAATGTCTTTTGGGAAAAAGAGAAAAAATTAAAAAAAAAAAAAAAGAGAGAGTCTGAAGATCTCCAATTATATTTTTCTAACTCTTCTGTTGTCAATTTCTAGATTACTATTTATTGAATTATACATTAATTAACTTTTTTTATTCTTTTGTGTTCTCACCATTTGTTTTTCTCCGAAAGGAGGTTTTACCTAGGCCCGAAAATAGCTAAAGCCCTCCTGCTATGCAGATTTATTAATACTAAAATTAACGTTAGAAGGTATGGTTATAACTATTCAGTCCATTTTATAGGTTGCTCCCTAAGTATATCATTATCTTGATTCGACTTTTGTTCTTTGCAAATTTTTCTCTGATCTAAACAATAAATTACTATAATAATTTACCTAAAATTAGAAAAAAATTTATTGGTTAACAAAAAAAAGTTGATTACGTTTCTTCTCAAATGAGATAAAGTTTATTACATTCAGTTGTTCTAACAATAGATTACTATTTCTACTAAAAATAATAATAATAATTACTATATTGTTTTGCCCGAGAAAATTTAGTTGTTTATTAATAGAAGAATTTGATTACATTTTTAAGATAAGATTAGGATATCAACTCTTACTAACTCATATGAGATTTATAAAGAGTGATTCTGCTTATATTATTTCTCTTTTATTGCCTATTCTTTGAAAGTTACTGTAAAATAAAATTCTGCTTAGTGTAGGACTCTACATTTTATTTTGCAAATGACTTTTGTTGCTTCTTATATTTATCGTTATTGTGAAAGAAAACGTGGGCAGATGCTTTAGCCTCGTGGACTCCATCAATTATTTGCTCCACTTTGTGGTGGTCTACTCTATACTTTATTCATAGTTTTGTTTATGATGATTATATTTCAAAATCTACTTATACGTTCTATTAGCTTTTATATCTTCGATTGTCTTTCTCATTTTCTAGTTCTTGAGAGTTTCGGTTCTATATTCATCTCTTACAAGGTGTCTTTTTTCTTCCCTTTTTCTATGCAGTTTCCCTAATTTTGTCGCGTTTCACCTTAAAAAAAAAAAGAAATATTATTGTAGAAGCAAAGAATAAATTTAAATGTGATAATAAACAATCACTTTCATTTTCATTTCATAGATGATCTTTATTCATAAAATAAAAATGAGAATGCATTGAAAACAAGAAGATAAATACAATATATTTTAAAATATGACCCCTCTTACTTTACGAAAATATGAATATTGATATAAATTTGCATAAAATTTATATAGAGTACTAAAAATTTACTCAAACACAAATTTTAATAAAATCTTCAAGAAATGAGAAAAATATTTTTATTCTTCATTTTTGACCATTAAATTTACCAAAATACCATTTCAAACTTTAACCATGTATGTTCAAAAATAATTCAAATTCAAAGAAAATTTAAAATTAATAACTAAATTAATAATAAATATTAAAAAATTCCAGTTTCCTTTGCATTACAAAATATCGATAAGAGGCTTTATCACCCTTTTCTTCTTCTAGGATTTCGATTGTCTTCAAAGCCATATAATATTTTCGATTGACAGCTCTATATAATATTTTCTGTTGAGGCATAATGAGAATAGAATTTTAAAGTTAAAATATGAGAAATTGTTATAACGATCTCATGGCCTATATGAATGTAAAATAACGAATTCTTCAATTAAAATGCTTAATTTTCTTCATTATATTTAATCATAATGCCACATATTTGTCTTAGATTAAGACACTTCATTGTCAAAACTTATGGCCCTTTATGGTTTACCCAATTCGAATGGCTGTCCCAATTCGAATGGCTGTATTTAAATGGAAATTTTAGAATGTATTATAATTAGAATATTAGATATTTGAATTGGAAAATAGTGAAATGGGTTGCATTTAGAACAGGAGCATTGGAATGAATATTCAAAAAAATTTCTTTCTCTATATTCTCATCCAAGACATAAAAAACTTATTCCAATAATTGATGTCACTAATGAACCATTTGAATAAAAAGATTAAATTATTGAAACAAACACTCATTCCAAAATACCATTTGAATAGAAAAATTAGAATTGTTGAAACAAACACTCATTCAAATGGGTTTTCCATTCCAATGGAATAAAATGGTTGAACCAAACAATCCCTTAGTATTTGAAATTAGATGCTCAAGATTATTAAGATTTGCAAATCATTTTAATTTATTCATTTGAAAAATAAAAAAGAACGGAAGAACGAGCTAAAAATTTGGATTTTCTTTGGGGAAGAAATTACCAATGGTATCTTTTTCTGATATAATCTCTTACAGATGATCCTATTTGAAAAATAAAAAATAACGGAAGAACGAACTAGAAATTTGGATTCTCCAAAGAACGGAAGAACCAACTAGAAATTTGTATTTTTTCTAAGGAAGAAATTACCAATGATATATTTTTCTGACATAATCTCTTACAGATGATCAGTCGATGGTTTATCAATGTTAAGATAAATAGGTAAATTACGTGCGGTCAGCAGAAGTTTATACTTCTTTTTAAGAACCAACTAGAAATTTGGATTTTTTTTGGGGAAGAAATTACCAATGATATATTTCTCTGACATAATCTCTTACAGATGATCCTATGCCCGTAAGTCGATGGTTTATCAATGTTAGGATAAATAGGTAAATTGCGTGTGATCAGCAGAAGTTTATACTTCTTTTTCCATTGAGGTATCAAAAGTTTTACCCTTAGTATGAATAATGTAATGAACGCAACCAAATAAAATTACCAATACATTTTCTTTTCCTTTGCTGTGCCCGGGCTCAAGTAAATTGTTCCGGACCCATTTCACACTTATATATCCTACTGCTACTCTGCAACAAGTTTTTTTTCTCAAGCCCAAAAAAAAAAAAAAGTTCCATCACTTGATTTTACCCATCAATTTCCCTTTATTCATATTCGTATTCATTAAGGATGTGATACTTGAAGCCCCTAAGCATCACAAGCAAAGATAATTTAGCACAAATCATGCCATGCCAGACTGAGAATATGCAATTTGCCCGAATAGAAGTATTTCACAGAGAATAAAGAAAAGAGTAAATAGCTATTAAACGGTCATTTATTGGACTAATAATACAGTACATGCAAGTTCCAGTATATTATTATATAACACAGGAAATAAAGATTAAGCATTTGATTCGCCCTTTCTGCATGACCAGAAATCCTCTCCCGTTTACCATCTTTCTTGTGCACTCTTCAAAACTCAAACCTCGCATGGCATCATCCTCAGATGCTTGGCCTCACATTGAGGCGAGATGCTAGCTTCTGACCAAGAGACTTGTCCGACTGCATCAGTGATACAAGAAAGAACGATACAAGAAAGAACGCAACATCAGAACCACATACCCACTACAAGCGTGGATCATTAAAACTTCATATGTCTTTCAAAGCAAGTTCCAGGTATTTAAAGCTAACGAGACTGACCTGAGACCAGTATGTGATCCAAATGCCGCGGATCTCATGGGTGACACGTGGGTCAGATAAGGCATCAACCCATCGTTTGATGAATCTCTCTTGCCTGGATAAATCATATAGTGGAAACCAAATTAAGATCGGTGCATGCAATCAGATATCAAAACATTGATTTTACTTTTAAGACAATAGGAAGAAAATAAGATAATACGTACCTGTCTGGTGCAAAGGATCGGTATCTCTCTCCAGGTTGCTTAAAATTGTTCTCCTTCTCAATAATGCACTGCACTCGACAAAAAAATTATGTGCACACAGTAAGACCAAATAAGCAAAAAGCAAAGGCAAATACAATCACTTTCATGCCTTCCTAACATACACTTGAGAAGAAATAGCCACTGCAAAATCTCTGACAATCCGAACATCCCACAAAGTAAATATGATAATATTAAAAACAAAAAGTAATGGACGGACGAGTGGGTACACTTTCAACATTGTCAAACTCAATCCAAAGAATACAAGTGTAATCGACGAAAACTGACCCTTTCACGCTTTCCCCCGCAGAGGGCAGGAGCAACAGGGTACTTCTCGGCATGACGGACAGGATCATATCTTGAAGGGAAGTAATTGACCTAAAAATATCATAAAGCATAAGACGTCAGAAAGGAGAGAGCCTAAATAAATTAAACAAGCTACACAAATACAAGGCACCAAGTGAAAGAAGCAAGTCAGCACCTCCTCGTCCCTGTGCATGAAATTCATGAAACCCTCGTGGTGATTGTTGTGATGAGCACACTTGGGGGAATTCGCAGGGAGCTGAAGATAGTTTGGTCCAAGACGATGCCTTTGAGTATCAGAATAGGAGAATATGCGAGTCTGGAGCAACTTATCATCTGAATAGTAGACACCAGGAACAACAATGCCTGGACAAAATGCAAGTTGTTCATTCTCTGCAAAGAAATTATCAATATTCTTATTCAGGACCATGCGGCCAACTGGCTGCAGGGGCACAATGTCCTCAGGCCAGGTCTTTGTTACATCAACTGGGTCAAAATCGAATCTGTCTTCATGATCAGGATCAATTGTTTGGATGTAAAGTTTCCACTCTGGGTAGTTGCCAGCAGCAATTGAGTCATAGAGATCTTGGGTAGCATGGCTGTGATTAGCTCCGCCAACCTTAAAAGCCTCATCGTCCAACAAACACTTGACACCACAGGTGGGTTTCCAATGGAATTTCACGTAGTAAGCCTTCCCAGCCTTGTTGATCAGAGTATAAGTGTTAACACCAGAGCCATCCATGTGCCTGTAATCTTGCGGGATACCCAGATCATCAAATAGGAAGGTAAACATGTGCAAGCTTTCAGGATGGTGTGAGAAGAAGTCGAGGATCCTCCAATTCTCCTGGATGTGAGACTTAGGGTTGGGTTTAAGAGCATGGACCATGTCTGGGAATTTCATTCCATCACGAATGAAAAAGACGGGGAAATTGTTTCCGACGAGATCAAAATTACCCTGTGCCACAAAATTAATTCACAACATGAACAAAACTTCAAACCATAGTTAACAAAACTACACGATTATATGAATTTATAGGAGAACTACACAATAAAAAGCTCTTCATATTTTTAGCACAAGGGCCACCTTGAGCTCCCATTACAAACACCCTTACACATATCCATTATATCCCAAATAAAAGGGCCAAACCATAATAACTAGTTTCAAGACATATTTGGTCATTCAACATATGAGTTAGAAGTATTTTGTATATAGTCACCTCTCTCGTGTAAAACTTCACAGCAAAACCTCGAGGATCCCTCAGGGTTTCAGGGCTGCCACGCTCATGGATTACAGTTGAAAAGCGGACAATGACAGGTGTCTGCACTCCAGGAGCTCGAAGGAAGTCGGCACAAGTTAGGTGAGAAATATCATGGGTGACCTCAAAGAACCCCTTTGCACTGGCTCCCCTGGCATGAACCACACGTTCTGGGATCCGCTCTCTGTCAAAGTTGGCGAGTTTCTCCACCAGATGGTAGTCCTCAAGGAGAACTGGACCTGAAGAAACAGATGCAAGAATAAGGAACAAATATGCGCAAAAGAGAGAACAAATTTCACAAAATATAGAAGTGACTATAAATTATGTTCTTGTTCAAGTAATCAATCAAGTTTTCCTTTCACAGAAAACTAACGTAAACACAATAAACTTTGTTCACATATCAAACTTACAAAATGAGACCATTCTTTAATTTCGTTTACGCCATTAGGGAATTCAGAAATATAACCAAGTCAGACTCTTAACAGTAGGTGTAAAGTGTGATCAAGAGATCATCAATCGCTCAATAACAAGATACATAGCATCAACATGTTATCTATTAGAACAATCAATTGCACACGTCCAATTTTTACAAGTAAATTCGACATGATTTATTTCACCAATAATTAAAAATAAATAAATAAAAAGAAAATGTAAAACTTACAAAGAGTACCTACCTCTTGGTCCAACAGTGAGAGAAGAGTTGTTGTTCCAAACTGGAGCACCGGTATTGGTGGTCCAATAAGGAGCGTTGTAAGCACTTGAGGGGCGGTACTGTATCATTAAAAAGAATAATTATGAACAATTATTAGTAATCATCATAATATAAAGAAACATACAAATGACCAACGCCTAAACACCAATCCTATTGCCTTGGCTTCTGTAACAAAATTTAAAAGAGGAAAAAAAAAAAAACAAAACAAAAATAAGCCCTCAAAAACCTATTCCTTTCTGGGTTCTATTCGATTCTCCTAGAGCTTGATTATAGAAAATCAAATAGCGACTATTTGAATTACCCACAACTATACATAAAAATTTTAATCCAATAGGTAATGCTAACAACTATAAATGACTAATCAAAATTGCAAAACAAAATGAATCAAGAAAAATTAAGGGCACCGACTTAAAGTCAGAAACTTGATAATCAAACCAAATCCAATCCAATCCAATAGAGAGGTTTTTGATTTAAGAGAATAGAAATGAGTACCTTGTAGGGATCCATTGTTGAAGAAATAGAAAGAAAATAATAGATAATAGAGGGAGAAGACCAAAGGCCCTAACTGTTTTTAGGTTTTTTTATTTGCGCAAATACAATCAGAATAGAAATTTGGGGGAAGTGAGAGAGGTTGATGCGTCTTTTATACTAATCCTTTTAACTCATTTCCCAATTTTGAGTCTCATCGTTATCTCTCTCTCTCTCTCTCTCTCTCTATTCTATGCGGACACTGAAAATATGACGTCAGCTTCCTAACCATTTTTCATTTTGGCGTCTCACGATTTTAACTTCTTCATCTCGGACCGACTTTGGCTTACCGTCACTTGGTTCTTAACAATAAATTATTAGACATAAATATACAAGAAATTAGTTATTATTTAACAACAACGATTACATTTCATCTCAAATGAAATGATTGTTATGTGTTTGCATGTACTTTTTTAGAATTAAGGCTATCTTTTATTTATTATTTACATGAAAGGAAATTTTTTTCTCCTCATTTTCTTCTATTAATAAACATATCATAAGTTCTAGTTAATTCGCCATATAATTAGTGAAATTAAGATGAATGCTCAATTTCATTTTTGATTCATTCTTTTTCTTTTCTAAATTCTTAATTGTTAATATTCTTTTCTCTGCAAATTAAATTAATAATGTGACTTAAGTTTAAACATATTACAATGATAAACTTGATGTTATTTCCTATTATTTGTTGGTAATTAATGTATATTTCTCTTTATTTTTACTCATTAACTACTAGGTCATTCAAATTATCTTATCACAATGTCTAACACGTTCCTAAACAACCAATATCATTTCCGCATGTGTTAATAAAGGTTCATGAGTGATCAATTTTTATGCTAAACCAAAAAGAACATAAATATAATAAGACACATATGCATTTCAAACAAATAAAAATTATCATAAACTAAGATAAAGATGTGTAAACTATATAATTTATAGACTAAATTTCACAAATCCGTTTTATTAGTACTTGATATTATAAGTATTTATCTAAAGTCGATCTCAATAAACCGTACGATGAGTTAGACTTTCTCGAAATTATACATATATTGCTTGAATTCTCGAATTTTTACATGGTTGACTTGCTGTTTGGTCATTGATCGATGTAAAGACAAAACATCCACAAATAAAAATACGAGAATTAATCAATAAAAAGTAAACAAGTTATTAATAGCTATACAGCCTCTACTACTAATTTGATGACATGACTGCAAGTAAAGCCTATTCGATATTTAAGCAGATTTTCCTTTTTAATTTTATTATGAAATTTATACATAAAATGAGCTAGAAATTCTAGAAACTAGTCTTAATTGGCAAAGACAATATGCGATATTTAAGCCGATAACACTTCTCCTTATACGTATATCTGAGCTTAAAGAAACCTATATTGATCTGCTTTTTATTATAAAAAGAATTAAGCTATATGTTATGTATTACTAGTTTATATTTCTTTTATTTAATTATTTTTAATGAACCTAATAGTAATAACAAAACAGAATATGAAGCACAACTCACGATATTGTCACGTTGACGTGAATATAACGCGAGAGGGTGATATATTGAAATTGTTGCCGATACTTGTTATAAGGTTAATAAAAAGGGGACCCACAAGCGATATAAAAATTAATTTTTATGGTGGAGAAATTTAAGATAGAAGGGAGAGGTGGGGGAAATTGTTAAAACAATAAATGAAATTTTTGTTAAATAATTGAGAACGTCAAGCATTCAGGCTTCCTTATCCTGGTTTTGGTATTTTGCTAAAACCTGCTGACAACCACTAGTAAACAGGAGAAGACATGGCCCATTATCAGAATGCCACGTAGGCATAAAAAGAGCCTTGAATCGTGTGCTCCTTACAAAAGTACACAGGATATGGTTTGGAGAGTCCTGTTTTGGTGTTTTACGAGAAATAGACGCCGCAGTGTGAACTGACAGCTACAATTTTGCTAATATATATGCCGATAAGGTCAGAAATGGGCCGTAAGGTTGAGCATTAGCCACCAAAGCCTGCTTTTCTGGGCCCACATATCTTCTCTTTCTTTTTTTAATTTAAGGAATTCTTTTCGACACATATTTTGTATCTTATCAAAACTAAAACCTTTTCTGGAAAAATTAGGAAAAAAACAAACATAAAATCATATCAAATCGGGACTTTGCTACCTAAATCAGATGGACAACCAATGCAATCAGCCCCCGGTCTTTTGGGCCTGCTATTGGGCTATTTTGGTGACCTTTTTGTGTATATAAATATATATATATATACATAACTTTTGAACCATTTTCTTGATCAGTGTCTCTTGTAAGAAGAGGAAAAAAGAAACGAATAGCATCATTTTTATGCTCATTTTGTTCGATTTATATTTTTTATTTTAATTATTATCAATATCAATCATTAAATTTAATTTATTACAAATTTATACCTAGATATTAATACAGAGTAATTAATTTATAAAAATAATTTAATAAATTTATTATCGAATTAATTTTTATATAATTTATTTTCAATTTTTCAAACAGAAAATTTTGATTTCATGGTATAAATTTATAACAGATTTCAAATCTAAAAGTTAGTATTGATAATAATCAAAAAAATAATGTATAAATTAAACAAAGTGTAGCATAAATGTGATAATATCCCGAAAAAAAAAATGATAAAACTTTTTCATTTTTATTTTTTTTATTTTTAGAGAGAGAGAGAAAGAGAGCACTTTCATAAATGTTATTTAAGGCAAAGTGGAGTGAATATTGCTGGAGCACTGAATAAAATAGAGGGTAGGGATTGTGGCACTAAATGTTCTCCAATTTCTTATACATTGACCATTTGATTAAATAAATGATCAGAAAAGTTCTTAAATTAACCAATTAGTGTTAATACGGTCTTTTCGGTTAAAAATTGTGAATTTTTAGGGGGAAAAAAAAAAAAAAAAAAAAAAGACATTCTCAAATCTTATAAATTTGTATGCACATCCAAGAAAGAGAGTTTTAATTCAACTACAAGTTATATGTCTTTGTCTAATTTATTTTTTAAAACAGTATTAACAGTTTTTGACAAAAAAAAAGTGACATGATTCTTACTGATTGGTTAATTAAAAACTTTTTTGGTCATTTATTTATTTAGTTCAGGATTAAATGGTCACTGATTGAAAAATTCAGTATATTTAATGCCACAAGCCGTAAAATGTATTTCATAAGATTTAAGAAACCCATATCATGATGCAAGGAAAAGCGAAAACACCCATATCATGCCTAGAACGGTTGGGGAAGATTGTTGATTAGTATTTTTCTTTTTCTTTTCCTTTTTTGTTTTAAAAAAAAAAAAAGATATTTTTTTGAACGTGCTTGGACAGCATTTTTTAGAGATTTGAAATATTGGCCTGGTTGCAGCATTTACGCTTTTGAGTTAGGTTGTGAATTATTTCTTCTTTTGGCTAATTGACTGATCAAGAAAACTGCAAAGAAGTTGGCCATATTTAAGCAATTCAATGTCAATATGCAACTGCAGAAAAGGGTCCTTTTCCTAACCAGGAAAAGAAAGGAATTTTGTTCATTGAAAAAGCAATTGCTCCAAATCCACTGGTCCATTTGAAGAAGAATATGTTAATTCTTTCCTGGGGTTCTTAAACGAACTTTAATTAGTGTGTTTATATAGAGATATCATTTGGAATCTGATTAGCATGGAGAATTTCGTTGGCTTTAATTATTCTAAAGTTATGTTTACTGCAACTGCAAGCGGGTTATGAAGTTCATTTATCCATATGCAATGTGTTATGAGAGCTACCAAAGTTTGGTCTGAAAGAACTAACCTTGATTCAAGCTTAGGAGGCTGTAGGAATTGCTATAGCCAATCCAATTGCATTACATCTTTTCCTCTGGAAACGAATAAAACTGTGGACAAACATTTCCGTTCCCTTCAGAGAAAGTAACTAGTAATTTTCCAAATCGATTTCGTATGAATGCATGACCAAGTACCAGTTCATCGAGAGTGCCGTTGCAGTACAAATAGCTGAGCTGAGGGAGTAGGCTTGGCTTATTCACCTGGTCATAACTAAAAGAAGTAACAATTAGCAAAATCAAGTAACTATCATTGAAAATGAAACATACGAGGTTAATTGAATCACCTGCTGATATCTGATGTCAATTAAACACTACACAAATGTATTCTTATGGTTTTCAGTTCTTGGGTTTGGTTCTGTGCTTATATTGATAAACGCAACCATGGCATCCAACCTTTTGCATCTCTTTTGCTGCATTTAAATTGTTCTAGCAAAGCCACTTGAGAAGATGGAAAGTTTAATTTCGGTAAAATCAAGCCCCAGTAGACACCTATTCCGGCACAGTTATACATTCACTTTGCTGAATGGAAATATTAACAACAAAGTAACACCAAATGTAAAAACAGGCTCATACGACCAGCCTTTATTAGATTGAGAAATATTGTACATCAGAGTTTCAGAACATAACATAACACAGCATTCAAAAGGACTAACATTTTATTCATCCATCCATATTTATAACACGTTCTCGCTCATTTACTGTCTTCTTGCACACTTCGAAACTTAAAAAACATCTCGTGCGGCATCATTCTCAAATGCTTGGCCTGACATTGAGACGAGAAGCTACCTTCTGACCAAGAGACTTGTCCGTCTGTACCAATAAAAGAACTTTAACATCAGTATAAACTTGATGCTTTGAACGTACATTATTCAACTTTTATCAGAAACACGTTGGTTAGAACTGACCTGAGTCAAGTACGAAATCCAGATGCTGCGGATCTCATGGGTCACACGGTGGTCAGCCAATACATCCACCCATCGTTTTACGAATCTTTCTTGTCTGAAAATTCGCAAGGAAAGTGGAAATTAATTAACTTTATATTGGTGCATACATATGAAATCAAATACTTCCATACTCTTTTGACGTGATAGAATGACCACATGAACGTACCTGTCCGGTGCCCAAGATCGGTATCTCACTCCAGCTTGTGTAAAGTTGTCCTCCTTTGGGATGGTACGCTGCATTCACCAAAAAATTAAACATATATTACCAATTTTATTTAATACGGGGAAGATTTTTCATATCCTGAACCGGTAACTGAATTTGAAACGAATTGTTGGTATACTTCCGATTTAGTTAAAGTATTATGGAATTCTAACAATGAAAAATTACCCTTTCACGCCTTCCAGTGATGATTTGAGGAGGAAGGGGGAATCTCTCAGCATGACGAACAGGATCATACCTCGATGGGAAGTAGTCAATCTAAAACCAGAAAAATGGTATCGGATTAGAGCCAGTCTAAGCAAATCCCAAAAGCAAAATGCACAAACAAGTGAACTACATTGGTGGTGGTGGTTGTTTTCCTTTCTTTAGCTTTTTCATGTGAACCAACAGAAAATACAAAAAAGGAGGAAACTCGGTACNCACTGTAAGCGAAGAGACGAGCCTGAAGCATCTTGTCATCCGAATAGTGGATACCAGGGACCACATGGGCAGGGTTCATGGCAAGTTGTTCGTTCTCTGCAAAGAAGTTGTCAATGTTCCTGTTAAGAACCAAACGGCCAACTGGTTGAAGGGGAATGAGGTCCTCAGGCCAGATTTGTGTTGTGTCGAGTATGTCAAAGTCAAACTTGTCTTCATCTGCAGGATCAAGTGTTTGGATGAAGAGTTTCCACTCAGGGTAGTTTCCAGCGGCAATTGACTCATAGAGATCTTGGGTGGCATGGCTGTGATTGGTTCCTCCAATCCTGATGGCCTCTTCCTCCAACATCGACTTAACACCACAAGTGGGCTTCCAGTGGAACTTCACAAAGGTTACCTTCCCCGCCTTGTTGATAAGAGTAAAGGTGTGAACACCAAAGCCTTCCATGTGCCTGTAATTTTGTGGAACACCCACATCGTCAAATAGCCAGGCAAAGGTGAGCATACTTTCGGGATGGAAAGACAAGAAGTCAAGCACCCTCCAGTACTCCTGGATGTGAGACTTGGGGTTGGGTTTAAAAGCATGGATCACATCCGGGAATTGGATTCCATCACGGATGAAAAACACAGGGAAGTTGTTTCCCACAATATCGAAGTTACCCTGTGAATACAAATAAGGAAGGACACGTTATAGACACAATGCAAAAAACTTTAACAACCATCTTTTATCAAAGTTAGCACTATATCTTTTTGCGATAAATAACTTTACTATTTCCAACTAAGCTAGCTAGTAACATACTCGATCATTCACGATATCAGTTCAGAGTCGCATAATTGAAAGGATTACCTCTCTGGTGTAAAACTTGGTGGCAAAGCCTCGAGGGTCTCTAATGGTTTCAGGGCTACCGCGCTCATGGATGACAGTGGAGAAGCGGACAATCACAGGTGTCTGAACTCCAGGAGCTCGGAGGAAGTCAGCGCAAGTGAGGTGAGAGACATCATGGGTGACCTCGAAGAACCCTTTCGCACTAGCACCCCTGGCATGGACAATACGCTCAGGCATCCTTTCTCTAGTGAAGTTGGCAATCTTCTCCACCAGATGGTAATCCTCCAAGAGGATTGGACCTGTCCAATACAGAAACACAACTCATTTCTCTAAGAATACTCATGAGAGTCCTATCATAATATTTGTAAAATACAAAAGAATTCTCACGAAAACTCCCGTAGATTAAT
>JXTB01000669.1:176396-191658 GCA_002914805.1 Parasponia andersonii
TTAAAGTCGCCTAAAATTAGGTCATTTTGCTATAAGACCACTAGATTTTCCTTTGAAAGAAAATATACAATTGAAATGTTGTTAAAAGAACAAAAAGAGAAAAAAGAAAAGAAATCGCTTTATATTTATTAGAGAAAAAAATTATTGATTTTTTTTTGCATTTCTCTCTTTTTTTTTTGGGTGGGGCAAAATTGGAGAAAAAATTATTGAGTACTTTTAAGCGAAAAAATAATCAAGTATTGATTATATTGCTCCCTTGTTTTACACTAGTAGACTAAAGACTATTACTTAGATATGGTTATGATTTTCGGAAAATGATTCTAATAATTTGTTGGAGAATTCTAGTGTAGAAAGGATAAAATCACTCCTACTTATAAAAATAGTTTTTGAGTCATTTGATTTAATATAATGGCCATAAAAATAATGATCTAACATGATAACAAATACTTTATATTACACTGAATCATTCCCAACATTATAAATTTAAAGAAAAAATATGTAAATATATATATATGTATATTTTTTCTCTCCCCCTCGACCTTAGACTCTTCCAAGGAATCAGATTTGCTTCTCCCATGTTTTTTTTTTTTGGTGCACCCCTGAGAAAATAAAAGGGTACAAAATATGAAATCTGAAATTTGCTTGAACTCATAGTTTGGTTTTCTTTATCTTCTTAAGGGTGCTCACATTAGTAGTCTGATTGTTGCGGAAGGAAGAGATTGATTTACAGATTTGGAATTGGTTACCTTTTCATGTTTACGTTATTGGACATAATAGGGGAAAAAAATATGCACAACAACTAAGTCATTCTTAAATTTCTATTGGAGATGGACTTTTGTGTTTCCTTTCAAGCCTTTTCTTTTTTTCTTTTTTCTTTAAAGAACAAATCACGTGAAGAGTAAAAAAATAAAAATATCAATTGTCAATTTTAAATTGATATGTAAACTTTTTAGTTCCTTTTTTTCTTCCTTCATGTTGAAAGACAGCAAGTAGAAGGGAAAAGAAAAAAGTTTCTGCAAATTGCAAATCTCCTAATGCCATCAAAGAAGAAGAATTAACATCTCATATTTAGACTTAAACTTTCATTATTCAGTTTTTGAAATAATTACCAATACACTTATAGTTTCCTTTTATTGCTGCAACAATTGTAGTTTGCTCAACCTCTAAGAGTCATACAGAGTCTCTTTTCTCTAAAAGAAAATAGAAAAATAAAAAAAATTAGATTACCTTTCTCTCTCTTGAGACTAACATCAAAGTAGTCGAGTTCATAACAAATATTATAATTCCTAGTTTTTATTCAATAAAATCAATTAGAATACTCCTCCAGGGTAGGAGGGATCCCTCCTATACTAGAATTTCCTTAATTTATTATGGTTACGGAATTGAGTGACTTGTGCTGAATCCAAAAGTAAAAAGAAATTGATTGAAAAAAAAAAAACGTGGGGAGGTTTACATGTTATTTACTTTCCCCATTCTCCCACTTTATTTTGTTTTGTTTTTTACTTTTTTGAAAAAAATAGTAATTGAATGTCATTATCTATGGAACGCTTTCCCTTTCAAATAAAAAAAAAAAAAAAAACTTTCCACTCGGAAAAAGTACGAGCGAGTGCAGGTGGTGGGAGAATAAAAATAAATAAATAAATAAATAAAAATAAAATCTCATTTAAATTAAGAACATACATTACGAAGAAAAATTACTCCTGAACCCAACAAGTATTATAAGCCCAAGATGCACAGGCTGTTCAACACAAGGCTCTATACTCGGCCTCCAAAAAACCGGAAGTAACAGAAAGAACAATCAGCCACAATCTAGGAAAGCTGATTGAAAAATGTCAACTCTAAATTCTATAGACCGAATGATACCTTCCATTAAGTCCTTCGTGTAAGGAAAGTAATGTTTTTCTATATTCCTCAATCATTAGAGAATGTTAAATTATAAAGAACACGACACAAACTTTACAAACGCTATGGAATTTGCTCACTCTTGCTCATCAGCTGAAGAAGAGCACTTGCTTTCCTCTGAGCTCTATTATATTAATACCATCCATATTAGTGTTAACCACTACTTACAAGCAATAGTGAAGATTGAGATATTTAGGTAGATGATCAATCATTTAAATCTAATTAAGTATATATTGATTTTTAAAATTTTATAGTTAAATATTCAAGTATATATATTTTATATTTGATAGATAAATATTTTAATTAATGTATTGAAATATATTGGATATATAAATTTTTATGTTTAGTATATAAACATATACACTAGACATTTTGTTATAACGTTTACGGACATTTACTTAAAGTCACCTAAAATTAGGTCATTTTGCTATAAGACCACTAGATTTTCCTTTGAAAGAAAATATACAACTGAAACGTTGTTAAAAAATAACAAAAAAAAATCGCTTTATATTTATTAGAGAAAAAATATTATTGAATTTTTTTTGCATTTCTCTTTTTTTTTTTTAGGTGGGGTAAAATTGGAGAAAAAATTATTGAGTACTTTTAAGCGAAGAAATAATCAAGTCTTGGTCATATTGCTCCCATGTTTTACACTAGTAGAGTAAAAACTATTACTTAGATATGGTTATGATCTTCAGAAAATGATCCTAATAATTTTACACTAGTAGACTAAAGACTATTATTTAGATATAGTTATGATTTGACTAAAGACTATTACTTAGATATAATTATGAACTTCAGAAAATGATCCTAATAATTTGTTGGGGAGTTCTAGCGTAGAAGGGGTAAAATCACTCCTACTTATAAGAGCAATTTTTGAGCCATTTAATTTAATATAATGGCCATAAAAATAATGATCCAACATAATAACAAATACTTTATATTACACTAAATTATGCCCAACATTATAAATTTAAAGGAAAAATATGTAGCTATATATATATATGTGTATATTTTCTCTCTCCCCCTCGACCTTAGACTCTTCCAAGGAATCAGATTTGCTTCTCACATGTTTTTTGTTTGGTGCACCCCCGAGAAAATAAAAGGGTACAGAATAAGAAATCTGAAATTTGCTTGAACTCATAGTTTGGTTTTCTTTATCTTCTTTATGGTGCTCACATTAGTAGTCTGATTGTTGCTGACGAAGAGATTGATTTACAGATTTGGAATTGGTTACCTTTTCATGTTTATGTTATTGGACATAATAGGAGAAAAAAAATATGCACAACAACTAAGTCATTCTTAAATTTCTATTGGAGATGGACTTTTGTGTTTCCTTTCAAGCATTTTATTTTTTTCCTTTTTCTTTAAAGAACAAATTACGTGAAGAGTAAAAAAAAAATATCAATTGTCAATTTTAAATTGATATGTGAACTTTTTAGTTCTTTTTTTTTCTTCCTTCATGTTGAAAGATAGCAAGTAGGAGGGAAAAGAACAAAGTTTCTGCAAATTGCAAATCTGTGCCATCAAAGAAGAAGAATTAACATCCCATATTTAAACTTGAACTTTCATTATTCAATTTTTGAAATAATTACCAATACACTTATAGTTTCCTTTTATTGCTGCAACAATTGTAGTTTGCAGTCTCTTTTTCTGTAAGAGAAAATAGAAAAATAAAAAAAAATTAGATTAACTTTCTCTCTCTTGAAACTAATATCAAAATAGTCGAGTTCATAACAAATATTATAATTCTTAGTTTTTATTCGATTTTGCCCCTCCTACGCTAGAATTTCCTTAATTTATTATGGTTACGGAATTGAGTGACTTGTGCTAATTTATTATGGTTACGGAATTGAGTGACTTGTGCTGAATCCAAAAGTAAAAAGAAATTGATTGGAAAAAAAAAAAACGTGGGGAGGTTTACATGTTATTTACTTTCCCCATTCTCCCACTTTATTTTGTTTTGTTTTTTACTTTTTTGAAAAAAAATAGTAATTGAATGTCATTATCTATGGAACGCTTTCCCTTTCACAGAAAAAAAAAAAAAAAAAAAAACTTTCCACTCGGGAAAAGTACGAGCGAGTGCAGGTGGTGGGAGAATAAAAAATAAATAAATAAAAATAAAATCTCATTTAAATTAAGAACATACATTAGAAGAAAAATTACTCCTGAACCCAACAAGTATTATAAGCCCAAGATGCACAGGCTGTTCAACACAAGGCTCTACACTCGACCTCCAAAAAACCGAAGTAACAGAAAGAACAATCAGCCACAAACTAGGAAAGCAGATTGAAAAATGTCAACTCTAAATTCTATAGACCGAACGATACCTTCCATTCAGTCCTTCGTGTAAAGCAAGTAATGTTTTTCTATATTCCTCAATCATTAGAGAATGTTAAATTATAAAGAACACGACACAAACTTTACAAATGCTATGGAATTTGCTCACTCTTGCTCATCAGCTGAAGAAGAGCACTTGCTTTCCTCTGAGCTCTATTGGTTCCGCTCCTTGTGGTATCAACCAAATGCTCGTACACTCCAAACTGAAGAGCAGCTAATATGAATGATGAATTGTTTGAACCCAATTCAAGAAGAACTGAAGCTGCACACTCCTTGTTCTTTGGGGTTCCTTCTCTGATGAACTCAACAAGAGTTTCAACAAAGGAGAGTTGTCCAATCTCTTCTCGGCCATCCGGGTGTGCCGCAATGAGTAAAAGAATGGAGAGAGCCTCATCAATCATGCCCAAATTCCTGTCATTGAGTAATTGGAGCAAAGGTGCCACAATGCCAGCACTAATGGCCCTGGTCTTGTTTCCCAGGTTAAGTGATAAGTTAAATAGAGCAGTGGCTGCATCTTTCTTGCCTCTGATTGTCCCATTTTGAAGCAAATCTACCAGCGGTGGGATGCCATTCGATAACCCCACTATCATTTTGTTCTCATCAAGTATTGACAAGCTAAATAAAGCTGCTGCAGAGTTCTCTCTGGCCTCAGTACTTCCATTCTGCAATACCTCTATGATAGCTGGAATGGCTCCTTCTCTTGCTATGAGCCTCTTGTTAGCATCATCAATCGATAAATTCAATAGAGCTGTTACAGCGTGTTCTTGAATTTTCGAATCAGGATAGGACAGGAGTTGCACTAATGGTGGGATGCCTCCGCTGTTTGCAATCAAAATTCTGTTTTCCGGGTTCTCTTTCGAGAGTAAGCGAATCTTCTTGACTGCCTTCCTTTGCCCTTCTAACTGACTGCATGATAGCCTATCAACCAGGGATAAGATTTCCTCTTTGAGATCAGTGGATGAGCTTTCTTGGTCTGCTGGAGAATCCTTTGTGGGAAGTTGAAAGTTGTTCTTCTCACTCCACTGCAAGATTAGGGCTTTTAGAGCATAATTAGGTGCTAGAGATAGGTGAGCCAGAGTTTGCCTGGATTTCGGACAGGTCCTGTGATCGGAGTCGAACCACTTCTGAATGCTCTCTCTTTCATATGACTTCAATAATTAATCAAAAAGGGAAACAATTAGTTCCTAATGTACTCTAATAAATAAAGGAGCTAGATAAAACATCTACTACTCTTTGTTATTCTAGCTTCTTCCCTGATTTTTCAAGTATCTTTTATGCAGCTTGTGAGATCACCTGTCCACTGGCAACAATAACAGGATCAGTCATGATTTCTAGTGTGATTGGACATAGGAATTCATGAGGGATCATCAGCGACGGACACTTCACAAGCATTTTGGGCACAACAGGTTCGTCAATAATATTAGTTTCCTCCATGCCTGCAATTTGTTTGAATTTGTTAAGAAGGTCAACCATCTGCTGAGTACTCTCTGGAGTTTGCCCCGCCTTTTCTTTGATGAGGTTCCTTACTGCTATGGTTTCTATCTTAAGGTCCTCAATAGTATGCAAGTCAAGCTTTTTTCCAAGTCTTTCTACTATGGCTCTATCAGCATTTCGGTCATCCTTTCGGGAGAACACCACCATCATATCCATTGCAAGCTCTATATCCTGTGTATCCGTTCGCTTCCTTGCTCGTCTAAGTTGCAAACTCATTAGTTCAACCTGAAAATGGAAACAAAACCTGACTGAGAAAACAAACGCAAGATTTGGCTAATGATATTATTAACCTTGGAAATTGGACCATGTCCCACAAACCATCTGTTAAGATTTAGCTAGCACGTAGCCGGACCTTTACCCCTAATCAACATTATCATTTCAGTACACAAGGCCAACTCTTTAAGTGGCCTTTTTGTTGACTTCACATACAATAACCATAAAAAAATAGGGAAAATTACCGTCAGAAATGCATTTAAAATTGATTAAGCTAACATATAATTTTTTTTTCACTGTGTTACTTCTTGGTCTTTAATTAACCCAACAAACAAATATGGAACACTGTTCAAAACAAATATGGAACACTGTTCAAAACCAATGTGATCTGGACGGCTAATCTACCAATTGAAGCACATAGTGACACTTAGATGGCCATATTTACTAATCATTATAATGAGAATGGAAAGACGAGAAGTGTTTCTCTTTTTCCGTTTATCCATGTATTTGTTCACAATATAGACTCAAATTTTTGGAGAATCCCTTTTAAAATTAGTGAAATTGGAAAGTAGAATCCTTATAAAATTAGTGAATTGGAAAGGGCCTTCCCATTGCTCTTTAGACTCTTTCCTTTTACGACTAGTGTCGTTACAAGCCAGTAAACATATCCTTGTTTACTTACACATTCGAGACACAAATTTTGGAGAATCTCTCGTAAAATTAGTGAAATTGGAAAAAGGCCTTCACATTACTTTCAATATTTTTCTCTTTACGATTAGTAAACATGCCCTTATTTTAATTTTATATTCCAGACAAAAATTAACAGAGAATCCCTTAAAATTAGTAAAATTAGAAAGAGCCTCTCCGTTACTCTCCAGACTGTTTCTCTTTATAATTAGCCTCATAATCATTACCAGTTAGTAAACATGCAATTATCATAAATAATAAAATCACCTGTTCTTTAACTTCATCGGAGATCCCAAGCTCGTCGTATGGCAAATCATCCAACGTCAGCGAGAGTTTATCAAAGATCGTGTGAAATCTAACCATGATTGCCTCGTTTTCAAGAGCCTGGAAATGAAAAACAAGTTAGTACGAATTAAATAAACACAAGGCACGTTTTTCAAATTTTTTTCTTTTTTTTTATTAATAAAAAAAAAAGGGGGGGAGGGATGGGGGAAGCCGAACCAGGTAAAGCTTGCTCCCTTCGTTACAAGTCTTCAACAATTTCTTGGCCATGATGAGTGCCTTCTTTAAATTCGACAAGCAAGCAATTTCATCCACCGAAATCGGCCTATCGAGGTCTCGCAACTCTTCGAAAAGGGGCAACAAAAGCTTCATTCTTCTCACGAGATTGTAGCATTCTTTTCTCTGCGTCCTTCTGTAATCTCCGAATTGAGCCACCGTTTCGACCGCACCCACCAATTCTTCAACCACATTCGATTCCTCTTGCTGATTAGCCGCTTGCTCAACAATCTCCTCTCCTCCTCCTCCTCCTCCTCCTCCTCCATTTTCATCTCTCTCTTCATCCATCACCATGGATCTGTACACAAAAACACCATATATATATATTCCCTTCTTACTGGCTTTGCTTACTCACAGAAGAATGGCCATGCCATGACCAGAGAGAGCAACGAGTGAGAGAGAATGGTAGAGAGGAGACGAGGAAACCCTAACCCTAATCCTAATTTCCATTGGATTCGCAAAGAGTGGCGTAACGTTTTGTGTTCTTGGCGAGGGGGGAAGCTTTTTCGCGGGCTTTTCGGTATGTTCTGGAAGCAAAATGAAAACATTTTTGCGGGGATGATGTTGCTTAGAATAGAAATTGCTATACGCTATTTTTCAAAGTTAGTTTCTAACTAATCCAAACCCAACCACGCTTTTATGTCCAGTTTTATATATCTAAAACCATATCCAAATAATTTCAGTAATAATGTAATACTATACTATTTTTTTTTCCAAGAAAAGAGTCTAATCTTGTATAAAAATCTGTCATAATTTAGTTTAATTATAATATCTGACTTTCTTTATTTTTTAAGTGATGTTTAACAAATGACCACCACTTACTATAAATTTAAAAAAAAATAAAATACACACTCTATCAAATTTTGAAATCTTGACCTCCAAACTCACAAACACATCCTTCAAATCTTGAACCAACTGAGCTCGCTCCAGTTGTCATAATATCTGAATTAAATTATTCAGTTACCATAAAACAAATTTATTGCAAAATAAAAGGTCAATTGTCCAATCAGTTAATGTTTTTAAGACGTTCAAATTTATTTTGTCACTATTATTAGCCTAAACACTATTTTAACTATTTATTATCAAAAGTACTCCTACTTTTTTTTTTAAAGGGTTTATGACACAAAATCATCCTTGAATTATGGATATCGTGAAGATTCGATCACAAAATTCTAATTGTGAGAAGTATCCACATTTTCCGATTCATTGCAACTTATTCTAAAATGCAACTTCTTGTTAGCACACTTAAGCGCCCATTTGAATGATTTTTACTTTGAGAAGTAAAAATATTTGAAGATCTTTATATAAAAGTTAGTAATTTCATGCTTCATTAAAAATGGATTTTAAATAAAGAAAGATCTAATGTGAACTTATCCAAACATTTTTTAAAATAATTTTTGGGTTCTAAAAAGTCTTTAAAAGCTATACTAAACAGATGCACATGGTAATATCTATAAAAGTATTTGAGGGATCATTTCGGGATTTTGAGCACAAAGCAAAAAAAGATAGAAAAAAAAAATCCCAAAAATATGCATATCTGAGAACCCTAAAAGCAAGTAATACATTTGCTTTTGCTCAAAATCCCCATATTCAATTGAGTTGCCCTTAATTTTCATGTGCTATCACATATGTCTCGTGTTGAATATTTAACAATAAATTACAATTTGAACTTAATTGCAAAGAATTAGAAAATTCAGAGGCTTAACCTATCAAATTGTCTCAAGGTCCTTAGTTCATGGACCATTTGTGCCATTAACTCTTTTAAAATAGCTAAAAGTATCCATTTCCTCGTTATTGCTCAACACTAGTTTTTCTCTTTTTTAATGAAAATGCAAGTGATACTCTTGTATTAATTGTCAAAACTAGTTGTTATTTATTGTTTGAATATTTGGTAGCTTTATCTTTTAGAAAAAAAAAAAATCAAAACTAAATCTTATACTAAAATTAGAGATACAAACCTGGGCATGGCCATCTGCTATAGTTTCGTGTATAGCGGTCTAAACCTGACGTCGTAGCAGATCTGTTATGCATGCAAACGTGACCACTTGGGCTAGGATGGGCTTGATATCGATGGTTTGGTCTTCTAAAGCCCATCATATTTTTAAATAGGTTATTACATAATAACAAGACTAAAACAAAAACTTGAAATTTTTAATTTTAGCAAGGGAAGCATTGGTTTTCAAGTTGTATCAGATAAAACTTTTTTAGATTTTAAAATCCAATTAATTTGGGTCGAAAACAACTATTTGATCGAAATTGGTATACGAAATGCCCATTTGACCTTGGTCCTTAAATTGGGATGAAGATGATGTGGCCATCTCCATCTTTTGGTTTATTTTAGGAGGCACGTAACACTGTACACCAGAAGGGCAAATGGTTCATTTTTCAGGTTAGTTTTCACTAAATTATCGATCGGGTCCAATTTTATTAGATTTTGAGATTCAAAGATTTATTTGATGGAATTAGAAACCTAAGATTTTTTGCCAAAAAGAAAAAACCCAATATATTTTTTTTTTTCATAATAACCCATTTTTTAACATAAAACAAGACTTAAAAAAATATATTATTTTTCAAAGAATAAGTAGAAAAATAACCATGGACCATAATTAGCTCGATCAAGGTCCGTTCCGAAAACCCATGGACAAACTAGGCCTAGAATCTACATTACATGGGCAAACCCGCCCCCGCTGTGAGCCAAATAAAGCTTGCATCTCACCTAATTTTACCTATTTTTAGTAAAATTTAATTTTTATTTTACATACGAAAAGAACCTTAAACTTCAATTTCGAGATGAAGTTAATTAAAATGTACTCTTTAGCTAATAATTTATACTATATTGCACTTGTCTAGAGTAATTTTAATTCATTAGACAATCATGAAGTGAAATATAAGAACAGGAAGTGGAATGCATTCATTAGTAAAACATTTCCCTCACATGTATTACATGCAAGATACAAGTCGTAAATTTATAATTATGTATGAATATTAAAGATCATCTTATAGTCATCTAATGCACCTTGCATTGGTCTGGCAATGCTATTATTCTTCTTATAAAAATGCAGTATGAAAATGTGATCATGATTTTAAGTTCCATTTTTTTTCTATAATTGTTAGTAATTAACATCAACATCAAGTGAGATCTATGTAGGTCCAGAGAAGTGGATGACTGAGATCCAACGGCTACGTATTAACAACACTAACACAATTTTTTTTCTTTAAAAAAAAAATAATTTATGGACTCCCGTAAGCTTTTACATTTTAAGTAATATATATAGCTCTTTCATGCAGCAAACAGTTTTTTTTTTAAAAAAAATTATTTTAAAATTTTTTTGGTGTGAAACCGTGAGCATCTAATGAGCAATGACTAATGAGAATTGGTATTTGGGTCCAACGGTTAGGTACAGAGNTAATTTTACCTATTTTTAGTAAAATTTAATTTTTATTTTACATACGAAAAGAACCTTAAACTTCAATTTCGAGATGAAGTTAATTAAAATGTACTATTTAGCTAATAATTTATACTATATTGCACTTGTCTAGAGTAATTTTTATTCATTAGACAATCATGAAGTGAAATATAAGAACAGGAAGTGGAATGCATTCATTAGTAAAACATTTCCCTCACATGTATTACATGCAAGATGCAAGTCGTAAATTTATAATTATGTATGAATATTAAAGATCATCTTATAGTCATCTAATGCACCTTGCATTGGTCTGGCAATGCTATTTGTTGGAACGGTTTCTCACCAGCAGCCCACGTGTCCAGAACTGCTGACGCTCTACTCTCCAACTATCTACGTGTCCTTGCTGTCTCAAAGCTCTCTGAACTCCAAGCAAGATCGGAGAGGCGGGGGTGGCTACCTGCAAAGACTCTCCGATGCTTAAGTCAGTGATTTGTCTATGTTTTGTAGCAGGGAAAATATTTCAGTGTGAATATATGTCTATCTTCTTTTTGTTTTTTCGACTTTTTTTTGCGTACATCCCCCTCTCGGGAACGCATGGCTTTTTTTTATATGTAGTTCTGAGATAATGAACCGCATGGTTCCCTATCTCCGGAATGAGTACCTTTCACCTCAAGATCTTTTTCAACGGTAACAGGCCGAGATTTCTGTTATCTCCTCTGTGCTACCGTGGCTTGATTTTCGCCGCCTCCTACGGCTTCAATCTGTTAGGAGTAAGATTTGGACAAATCGCCGTTCTGTCAGGACGGCTCGTCCCTGGCACACACACCTACCCAGGATCGCATTAAGTGCTCTGTCTGAGTCTGGAGCCGTGGGTTGCTTTCCATTATATACAGTCTGAAGACCCTTGGGGCTTCTGACCCTTCCGACTATTGAGATAAGGGCCGTTGTTCCCAGATAACAGAATCTTGGGGCCTCTGACCCCCAGCTGTCGAGGTTGGGGTCTGACTGGGCCGGACCGTCTCGGGTCAGTGATGGATTTGGCCCTAACCTCGGACGACCCAATGGCCGGTGGTGAGATCATGTGCGATCCGCGTGGCCTTCCTCGTGGCACAAGGTTCGGGAACGGGTCCCACAACTGCCCCCATTTCCCTACTTGATGGATTCGTGTCTATCAAGTGGGGAAACCGTCTCTTCGCTTCTCCACTCTGAGGGACGCACATGGTTCCCTTTTCCCGATGCGGAGACACACCATCCCTCATCACGAGATCTGTTTGAATTTTGAAGTCCTGACTGCTCGGTTTCTTTTATTCTCCCCCCTTCCAGAAAAACTTTTCGGCTTCTCCCCTTTAAAAACTGAAACTGTGTTTATTTGCTGTTTTACCAAAATTTTCAATCACCCCAATCTCACAACACCCCAGGGTTTCTGCTTCTTTCTTTTCCAAAGACTCTTACTCTTCCAGTCGTTTTTCGGAACAATGGCTTCGAATCAAAACAGGAATTGCAATCTGTTACGGATTCAGAATTAGACTCATTGAGGAGGCAGCTCTGCCTCCCTGGAGGAGTGATGCTTCAACGAGTTAAAGGTCCCACAGACTGGTACCTTCGCCCCTGTGCTCCCGAGGGTTCTATCGTCTTGGGCAGGAAGCATCTGGACTGCCTGCGATTCCCTCTTCCCCCTCTAATCCATCAATTTTTTACCTTGACGGGAATCCATCCGATGCAACTGAATGCAAACGGGATTATGATTCTGATGGGGCTCTCTGTCCTGTCAGTTATCTATAACATACATATCGACCTGGAGGTGGTCTTCTATGCTTATAAACTCGTTCTCATTTCCAAGAAGGGCTCCTACCCCACCTTCTATCTCCAGCCACTGCCTGGGCACCACATCTTTTGGGGGCTGCTGCAGTCAGACAAATAATGGGACTCTCACGCCAGGCTTTATGCCGTTGGAGGGGCGTGGTGCTCCTCTTAGGTGAACGGAGAGCATTTCCAAGTTCCCTCAATCTTCCTGCAGAGTAAGTATCAGACTATGATCTTTGGGTCTGAGTTCTCTCCTGATTTTATTGCTCATGTTACTTTGCCCTGTACAGCCTCAGCAGAAGAAAGCAGGTTTGAGCCGCACCTGTCGGCTGGGCGGCTCAAAAGTCTAGAGGGGATCATAATCTTCAGCTCTCCGGGGGAATGTCAGCACATTCAAGCCGTCCTCAACCCCCTGACGATGAACCTGATGCCCAGGATGGTCTCGTACCTCTCCTTTCCTTTGGATACCTGGGTCGTCACCAAGCACCTGAGGAGTCGGCTCGATGCCTCTGTCCTGAACCGATTTCACCGGGACGAAAGTGACCGGATTACCATGGTGAGTCAGCAGGTCGCGGCTTCAAGCCAGCTGGAGGGCACCAACGATTTGGTAGCGCCGTTTAACCACAAACTCGAGGAGGCCGTGAGGCTTGTGGCCGCGGAGTGCGTCAGGTTCCGCGAGGAAGAAAACGCCGCCCCCAAAAGGGTTAGGGGTAAGTTTATTTTTAAATCTTTGAATCTTTGTGGGTCGGGCTGCGACCGCAGACTAATTTCGTTGTTTATTTTTCACAGGCTCTGAGACGGGCCCGTCAGCCGGTCCCTCCCCCATCAAAGGGAGAGCCGCGGCATCAAAAGCTCAAGCCAAGGCGTCCACTGGCCGACGCATCGTGGTGCATACGGGAAGAGCAGAATCAGCGATTCCCCGCTCCGACGCCAGCGGATCTCCACCCGGGGGACCGTCTGCCCTTCTAATAACGCGCAGAGAAGCGACGACGCCTGGTTTGACTGGGGGGTCTGCAACAGTGATCTCCCCCACCCCTGACTCCGGCTCAAAAACGAGTACCGTTAGCCTCAGTGGAGAGATCGCCAAGCTCAGTGGGGGAGTTCCGAGACTGAAATCCAGACTCTCCTCCCCTCCTCTGGTCCCTATAAAGCGGCAACGCGAGGTCGGCTCGTCAAATGAGGAAGAGGGCCGGGCAGAGAAGAGGGGCAAGGTCGTCCTTTTGTCTGATAGTGACGATGATAGGGCGATGCTGACCCTTCTAAGAAGGAAAAGGTCAACACACGGCAGAGGAGGTGTACTGCCTCCCTCCGTGCTCGGCGGCGTCCCTGACGGCTCCGAGTCTTCCCCCGTCCTTATCGCTCCTGCTCTGGAGGCATGCCCGGCGGATGGAGAGGATGCCCTTATGGCCGTCGAAGAGGGGCCATGTTCCCTGGGCGTGGATGGTGCGCAAAGGGATGATCCAGCCACAGAGCCAGAGCTGGAGGCCCTTACTCCAGAGAATGTCGAGCTTCTCACTACCCGCACTCTCGCGCAGGTTTGTCACACTTGGGTATTTTTATGTTTCTTCAACGTCTTTGATAATTGCCGACCCCCTCCTTTGTTGCTTAATTTGTAGCTGTCCGCCATTCGGTCTTTCTACTCTGCTCGCATCAAGGGTCTGACCGAAGAGCCGAGCTCCTGTTCCGCACTGGCCGAGCGCAGTGAGGCCGCCCTCGCTGAATTGAGGTTTGATTTTGACATATATCGGGGCCTCGAAGAAGCGAGGGTTAGCAGCACGGTGGCACACGCCATGAGTGTTGAGAAAGCCAGGAGCGAGGAGCTAGCGGCGAGATTAGCTCAGGCGGAGGCCGACAGGCTTGCCCAATCCGAAGCCGCCAGGTTGGCTCAAGGCGAGTTGAGGATCAAAGAGTAAGAGCTTTAGAGTGCAGGGGCAGAGATGGGACTGGCCTTCATCGCTCGAGATCAGGCTGTCGAGGACGCTAAGGAAGCGAGGAAAGCCGAGGCAGCGGCCAAGCTAGAAGCCCATGCTTTGCAATGCAGACTTGATCGGTCCCACGAGGTAAACCGATATCTCTTTCTGGACCATAAAAATCTGATGGGTGCTCAGGTGGAGGCATCTCGTAAACATTGCGCGGACCTCACTAGTATTAATTCTTTATTGGTCGACTTATCACAGCGGCAGGCAGAACTCAGATTGGCAGCGCTGAAGGATAGACTGGCGGATGTGGAGAAGTTAAAAACAAGGTACCAGAAGCAGGTAGACGTTCTTTCTGTGGAAAGTTATAGGTCTGGCTGGGAGAATAGAGAATTATAACCATGCTGAGGTGGTGACGCCAGACTAATTTGAAGATCAGAAAGGCGTCGAGAGGGACCACTACTCCATCAAGCACTACATGCAGCAGCTCGGGGAAGAGATCAAAATTACATACCCATCGGACGTGCTGGAGATGCTTGCTGCAGAAAAGGATGGGCCCTCTGCTTCTGGTCTGCCAGATCGAACTCCGGAAGCCCCGGTCATTCAGCCTAGCCTCGGGGTCTCAATCGGTGAAGGGTCTGGCTCGGTCGTCGTATCCAGTGATGAATCCGATCCGTCCATGCCGCTCTTCTCCAAAGCCGGTACAAGTGCTGGGGTCGGCCGCGCCTCCTCAGATGGAGGTAACTAGGTCCCTCAATTATGTACATTTGTAAAGTTAATCGTTCATTGTAACCCTTCAAATAAATGATAAAGGACGCCCCATCGTTTTTAGACTGTTTTCTTTTGTCTCCCACCATTTATTTAACTGACTGTAAGGACTTGATTTCGGGTTATTAGTGAGCCTTCCTGGGGTCATGGTTACTCGGAATGGCTTCGGACATA
>JXTB01000670.1:0-28747 GCA_002914805.1 Parasponia andersonii
AAAAAAAAAAAAAAAAACAGAAAAGAAGAAAAGAGATAGGAGGTGGGCCGATGGCATATGGGAGAGGGATTGGAAGGAAAATGGTGAGAACAAAAATCAAGAATCAAGATTATTCGATAATATTCATATATATTCGATAATATTCATATATATATATATATATATATATATATTAACATTAAGGGAAGGAGCAAGCTAGGTAGCTAGCTACAAAAGAAGTTGAGTGGAGTGGAGCCCACTGCGGGCCGTTAATTGAGGCAACACACGTGTGCATGTCCATATCCATCTCTCAAACTTGTCGATCCCTTATAAATATCGTCCACATCTGAGTTTCTAGTAATTTAAATACTTTAATTAATTTAGAAAAAGAAAAAACAAGAGAAGCAGCATATTAGGTCCATTAGTCAACAGTCAATGAATTGAAAAAGGTAGCTAATTGTATTGCATATGCCCAATATTTCAGATTTATGTCGAGTATAAACAAATGGCCAATGCATGCGAAAAAGAAACAATACAAAACAGCTCAGCCAATGGGTAGTGGCAAGTGCTGTGTTGCTGTTATCGTCTAATTATTGTTGTCGAGCAATATCTAGCAAATATTGTAACATCTTATTAGTTTCAATATTCCTCGTCATCACATTTTGCCAAAAAGATATCGCTCGATCAATTACATCAGGCCAATTTTCCAATTTACATGCATCTCTCGTATGCTAAACAGCAAAATAACAGTCAAACGTCCAATTAGGCAAGCCGTACTCTTTATATTCATATATCTGTTTGTTTTTTGACCCATGAATGTGATATCTCGCCTCCCTCGACCCCGTGACCTTAATCCCCCCATCAATTCAAAACCTCCTCTTAAATATATATATATATATATATATATATATATACGGGACCAATAATCCACTATAGATATATAGGTGTTAAGAAATACCAAACTATAATTGAAAAAAAAAATAGATGAAAAATAAGAATACACAGATTTAAGTAGAATATTTTAATCGGGAAAAATCACTGACAGTGGAAAAAATTTCACTATGTCGAAAAATAAGGTACAGAAGGT
This sequence comes from Parasponia andersonii, assembly GCA_002914805.1. NCBI lineage: Eukaryota > Viridiplantae > Streptophyta > Magnoliopsida > Rosales > Cannabaceae > Trema > Trema andersonii. The sequence continues at coordinate 1,067 of JXTB01000670.1, forward strand.
AGAGTTTTATACGACCAAACCGAAAATATATATAATCTCAAAACTCTAAAATACATATGTGTACAGACGAAAACTGTACGGACAAAACGGTCCAATAAAACATGTCCATATCGTGGGGGCGGAGCCCCTGCACCCCTAACGAGATCAGTGGTGGGCTCCAGAATCGGGCCTATCGTCCCGATCCCTCCGCTTCCACCACATATCTCAAAATTTCTCCCAATTACAAAAATGCCACATATGTCGCACTGCGAAATTTTCGGGCCAGGGCAAATAGAATTCGAGTCACGAACTCTAACAATCTCCACCTTGACACAAATTCCAATTAAGGAATAACTCTAATCTTCGACAAAAAAACATATTCTCCACCTCTTCCACAAAGAAGGCAAAACTCAATAAGTAACACCAACCAAATCTAAGCAATGCTTAAACTTGTCTCCAGAAAGTGTCTTAGTCATCATATCAGTAGAATTATCATGAGTACTAACTTTACTCATAATTGTATCACCTCGAGCAATAATATCACGAATAAAATGATACCGCACATCAATGTGCTTGGTCCTCTCATGAAACATCTGATCTTTTATGAGAAAAATAGTACTCTGAATGTCACAAAAGATTGTGGTCAATTGTAAGTCTTCGCTGAGTTCACTACATAGTCCCTTCAACCAAATAGCTTCCTTACACGCTTCAGTAATAGCCATGTATTCAACCTCAGTAGTAGACAATGCAACTGTAGTCTGTAAGGTAGCTTTCCAACTGATAGCACAAGCATCAATGGTGAAAATAGACCTAGTGAGAGATCTTCTCTTATCAAGGTCTTCAGCAAAATCAGAATCAACATATCCAATGACTCCACTTCTAGTTCTCCCAAATTACAAACAAGTATCAGTAGAGCCATGTAAGTATCTGAAAATCCATTGAACTGCTTTCCAATGTTCTTTACCAGGATTCGCCATGTATCTACTAACAGCGCTGACTGTATATGACAAATTTGGACGAGAACAAACCATAGCATACATGAGAGATCCCACTGCACTAGAATATAGAACTGGGGAGATATAATCAATCTTATTATTTGATTTTGGAGATAAAGCAGATGAAAGTCTGAAATGAGCCGCTAATGGAGTACTAATAGGTTTAGCATTCTGCATATTAAATTTGTACAAATTTTTCTCAATATACCCTTTTTGACTTAGGTATAATTTACCTGTCTTTCTATTTCTCAGAATCTCTATTCCAAGTATCTTCTTCGCTGCTCCTAAATCTTTCATCTCAAACTCCTTACTAAGCTAGTTTTTGACTTTTCTAATCTCTTCTTTATCCTTGGCTGCTATCAATATGTCATCGACGTATAAGAGTAGATATATATTCGTCATCTGACAACAAAGGAATAGAGATAGCTACTTCACTGATAACTGTAGAACCCAACAAGACATATAATTCGGCAGATCTTTTCTGGCCCTTTTTCACGACAAAAGCTCCTCTGGAAACCTTCAGAACTCCACCTTCACCAGTTTACTTGTGCCCTTTTGAATCAAGAGTACTCAAAGAGATCAGATTTCTCTTTAAATCTAGAACATGTCTCATACCACTGAGAGTCCTGAAGCTCCATCAAACATCTTAATTTTGACTATTCCAACACCAATAACTTTACAAGGCGCATTATTTCCCATCAACACAGCACCTTTGGCTACCGTTTCATATGTCGAAAACCATTCCCTATTAAGACACATATGAAACGTGCAACTAGAATTGAGAATCCAGTCATCACATGATTTGGAGTCGCCATCAGAAACAACTAAGAGTTCTCCATCACTGATATCATCTTCAGCAACACTGGCTTCACCGGTATCGTCAGTTTGTTTTCCCTTGTGATTAGGAGCAGCCTTCTTATTCTTGTTCTGAAGCTTATAGCATTCAGATTTGATGTGGTCATTTTTCTTGCAATAATTGCAAGTTTTATTTTTATTTCTAGATTTTGATCTGCCTCTATTATCACTCTCAGAATTCCTCTCCTGCGTTCTACCTCTAGCAATGAGACCCTCTGCCTGAGTCTCAGTCCCTATAACAATCTGATCCATCCTCTCCTTAGAGAGCAGAGAATCATAAGCCACGCTCAGAGTAAGGGATTCACGACTATATAAAATAGTGTCTCTAAAAAGTGTATATGAAGGGGGCAACGAACACAACAAAATCAATGCTAAATCCTCAGACTCATATTTAACCTCCAAAGCTTCCAGATCAGAAATAATTTCCTTAAAAACGTTTATGTGCTCTTCTAGAGACGTACCTTCTGCCATACGATGAGAATACAGTCGCTGCTTCTGATGCAACTTGTTGGTTAGACTTTTCGTCATGCACAGCTGCTCTAATTTCAACCACAAAGTCGCGACAGTTTTCTCATTCAAAACGTCTTGTAATATCTGATTCGATAGATACAGTTGAATCTGAGATAAGGCTTTTCGATTCCTTCGCTGTTTTTCCTCCATTGCTAACGATGAAGGCAACAGTGCATCATCCAAATCCAACTGTGCAAGAACAACCCTCATTTTAACCTGCTATAACGAAAATCTGGTGTTGCGATCCAAAAGCGGAATATCATACTTCATGGTTGCCATTATCGTAATCAAATCTGGATTAAATCTCTGATAGTAGTTTGTTAAGAATTACCAAACGATAATCGATAAAAAAAAGATGAAAGACAAGAATACACAGATTTAAGTAGAAAACCCTAATCGGGAAAAATCACTGGCAGAGGAGGAAATTTCACTATGTCGAAAAATAAGGTACAGAAGGAAGAGGTTTACACGACTAAGTCGAAAATATATATAATTTCAAGACCCTAAAATACATATGTGTACGGACGAAAACTGTACAAACAAAACGGTCCAATAAAATAGGTCTATATCACGGGGGCGGAGCCCCCGCACCCCCAACGAGATCAATGGTGGGCTCCGGGATCGAGCCTATCGGCCTGATCCCTCCACTTCCACCACAGATCTCAAAATTTCTCCCAATTACAAAAATGTCATATATGTCGCACCGCGAAGTTTTCGGGCCAGAGTAAATAGAATTTGAGTCACGAACTCTAACAATAGGTTTAAAAGAAAAAAGAAAAAAGAAAAAATTCCTACTGGGTTGGCAAACTTGAGAGGCATAGATTGCTGTTGAGATTTTCAATGTAGAAAAAGAGAACTTGAGAGGCATAGAGAAGAAGAGAGAAAAAATTGTGTTAAGACTTAAAAAGCCTTAAAGGAATTAATATTTAAGCTTTTTGGATGTTTTGGTCTTATAAATGGGTACGAGCATATACACATATAAAATAATTATTTAAGTGAAACATATGGGTTGAATTAGGTATAGTTTGGAGCATATATAATAAAATTTCTCAACCAATATTGTATAATTACTGCCAAAAAATCTCTTCAGCTATTTCAAATTGCCTTTCGCTACCAAGTTGAAGTTTTTTTGTTTTTTTTTTATTGATATGATAATAGAGATCTTCCAAATACACTAAGCTTAGACTGCATAATTAATTCTTTTAGATTTGTTCTTTAGAAGTTTCAAATCTAGAGTAGAACAATATAAGAGCAACATAAACATTAAACCCACACAAAATAAGATGCAAGTGGAAAAAAACAACCATAAATCTAAAACTATGGGAATATTTACATTCACACATTTGGAAGTATTATTGAAACACAAAAGTAACAACAAATAGAAGAATCCTATTGAGAGAGAAATCCTGAGGATCTCCCTGGGTCGAAATCAAGAGAGCAAGAAGAAAAGCGCTACTGCTTTTCTAATTTTGAAGATAACAATTGTTTATCAAGTAATACTTTATAATTAATATTATCTAATTCTGACAATTCTAAGATTTAAGGTCTCGAGTAATATAAATGTATAGAATCCGAATCATTTGTCTAATTTAAGTCCAATCGATGAAATGATTGGACTTAAATTATGTCAAATGGAGTTTTTGCACGTAAGTTTTAACAAGAGGCTTACGTTTTAAATCTCTTTGCAAAATAGATTTTTACTATAGTGCTGATTAAGTAGTTTTAAATTTTAAACTATGTTTAATTAGTAGTACGGAGAAACGAAAGGAACGAGAGAAGTGACAATTAATAGTTAAACTCAGGCTCTGGTTATTTGGTATAAAAAAATTTACGAGGGAAGGTACAAGACAAGAATTTTAAATCTCGGTTTTAATTAGTTAATTTTTAATTCCTCCACAATTAGATAAGTTCTTTTTTTTTTTTTTTTTTGTGTCTCCCACACACTAAATAACAACTTTGCGTTTTTTCCTTAATAAGTATACTTGTTTCCAACTAAACATGTTTAGTTTTATACTCGTATTTATTTTTGGAATATTATCATTTTTATATTTTGTATTTTGATACTTTGTTCAAATTATACTTTCTGCTTTGGTTATTATCAAAAAATTGACCTTTAGATTTGAAATCCGTTACAAATTTGTATTCCGACACTAATTTAGAGTAATTAATTTACCAAATTACTGTTTAAAAAATTGAAAATAAACTATATAAAGACTTATCTAAGAATAAGTTTATTAAATCATCTTAGTAAATTAACTACTCTAAATTAATATCAAGTATAAATTTATAATAAATATTAAATATAAAAAAAATATTAATAATAACCAAAACAGAATATATAAACTAAATAAAATATCGATATAAAAATGATATCATCCCTTTATTTATTATTAATTAGACTTAAATAGAAAGAATATAAAAAATTGAGTTTATTATATATATAGACGTAAGTTGCCTAAGTCAGCCCACTTGCAACAACCACTATCACATAAAAAAGGTGTAAAAATTGCAAATGAACATGGAATGTAGTTTATATTACTGGTAATTATTATGTAGATATATGTGTCTGGCTTTGCGCAAACGGGGGCTAATGGGCTTAGTCATATGCGGCATTATATGAAGAGGTGATAGTGAAATTAATAAAGACGGAAATTAAGTATTGAATTGGAAGAGGAGACGTACGTAACAATGATATTCCTAGCTCATATATATAGTAGTGGACCATAGCTAGGCCTAGCTAGGTGCAGATATTCTTAATTTCCTCCGACAAAATAATTATTATATATTGAGATATACTTCTCCGACAGTAAGAATGTAATACATACACTGCCGACTACTACTGCACACTAATAATATTATTCCCACTTTTTTTTTTCCCTTAATTTATCTCAAAATTTTAAAATGTATTATATATATATATATATAGCAGGAGATAACTACAAGTACTCGTAGCACAGACAGGCGCAGACATAATATTTGATGAATTTGATATAAATAATAGACAAATTAAGAGTGTGATCATCAAATGAGAAATCTGAATTATGGCGGACTCGATCATGATCGCAACAAAAAGATGCTGAGCTGCTGCTGGCCGGAGCTCCCAATTGGGTTGATCATGTGAAAAGACTCCGAATCCGGGGATCCCACCACTCGCTCGAAGCGGGCTCTCATGTACATAAGGTCGCCGTCGGGGAGGACTCCGGCGCCGACGGAGACGGACTGCATGTGGTTGAGGACGGCCAGGTCGGAGAGGGTGAGTCGTCGAGCGATGGCGAACCCCACCTTTCGGCCGTTGCAGTACATGGACCAGACAGGGACCCGGAAGAGGGAGCATTTAGTAGTATTAATAGTGGTGTCACGGTGGCACTCGAGAGCTATTCTGAGGAGCCCGTACTGCATCTCCCTTGCCAGATAGGCAGTCGGGACCGCGAATTCAAGGAGCAGCAGCGGGGAGCTGCGGCTGTGCTCCTGCAGGCAGAAGCTGACGCGGCCCTTCCTGTAGCCGAAGAAGGTGCCTGTGAGTGTGAGCTCACGGGTAGTGGTAGTAGTACTACTGGTGGCCTGATGATGATGATGATCCGAGGAGGAGGAGCAGGAGGTGGAGGAGAGGGAGTACTCGCTGTCCCCATCGCCATCTGAGGCCTGCTGGAAGCCACAGCAGGGTACCATGCACTCCACCAGGGAACGTAAAGACCGCCGCGGGAACCTCACTTGCCGCCCGCACTCCACGCTCGTTGCGCTGTCCATTATTTGCAGGGTTTGGCTTCCAAGGTCTATCATCCTCATGTTTGTTTATATATATATATATATATATATCCCCACTAACTAGCTAAGCTACCTAATTAGCTAAGGTAATTGATTTAGACTAGTTATATATAATTAACAAGAAAGAAAGAAAGAAAGAGAATAATTATCTAACAGGAAAGGAAAGGGAAGCTCGAGCTATGTTTATACTTTATATATATGACATGTAGAAAATTAGGAGGAGGAATATGGAAGTGAGTAGAGGAGTGAGCTAGTAGTAGTAGTAGTAGTAGTTGTAGTGGCGAGTGAATGAGCCTAAATAAGCGGCGAAAAAGAGGAAAGCCACCGGCAAGGCCCACACTATACTCTTGTGGGGTGGGTGGAAAAGAGAGTGGGTCCAGGGATCGTGTGCAATAATTCTGCCCACGAGGGCTTGCGGGCCCCTCTTTTTTGGAAGCACTCGTCTATTACACTACACTTGGCCACTCACCCTCACCCTACCAAGTCCCAACTCCCATCCCTATAGGCTATATCTATTGATCATTCACCCCCAATAATTCTTACTTAATTATGCTTATTACCATTAATAATCATTACATTCATATAATACATATTATCATCATCTTTATTTTAACACTAATCCTAATTACAATCTCAACGCAGTTACACTACTTAATGAGACCATGATTGAAGTAGTGGTTTATCTCATGCATGGCCATGCCAATGATCAGAAAAACATAATCAGCAAATAAATTATATATTGTATTTCTACATAAATATGTTATTATATGCTTTACAATGGTTATATTATACGAGTGCCCACTAATTGGGTTAAATTATGAATATTACAAGAAGTAATTTTCCTTAATTGATTTCCCTCTGTAAATTTGGAACAAGAAAAACCCGAGCAAAGAGTAGTTCAAATCTTATCGTAATGCACACTCTTATCCTCTCCGAAAAGTAGACAAACAGAGTGCATGAGAAAGAAAAAGGTTAAAGAGAAGCAGTGCGTGGCTGGGTAAGTGGGTAACAGTGGGTTTGAGTGAAGTTGGGATTATATGTTGCCATCTAATTAGTAGTGTGTATGAGAGGGCAAAGGAAGCATGCAGCAGGCAATGATTAGACCCAAGTAGTCATGTTTGTCCCAAAATCCATGCATGCTACCTCCTCTAAGATACCCACTTTTTCAATTTTCTAATTTCTATTTTATATTTATATAATTTTGCCCCCCACCCGGAAAAAAAAAAAAAAAAAAGGTCCCGTGCGTGCTACTTTCCTTTCTGAATGGCTCATAATTAAACTTCGTCCATACATAGAGACTTTTGGTTTAATATATATATATATATATATATATATATATGAATTAATTAGGAGATAATAATTCATCGATCTTTACCTGCAAAGTTATATGTTGATCTGGATTAATTCTAGGTACTAGTACGACTAATTGCATACTATCAATGAAATATCACGTACGTTTCAATTATAAACAATGCTTCTGCATATACATCTAAATCTAAGTAATGGTTAATTAATGGAAATACATGTACGAGTTAATTTACTTATATGGTATATATATAAAACTAGCTATTGGACCGCTAGAAGAATGTACAATGGCTATCGGTCCCTGTCGGTCCCGCAGAAAGTGATGATTAAGGGAACTAGGTTATTTTGCACGCTTCACTACAGTCCTTTTCCAGGGCTCATGATTCAATATACGCCTCTGTCTCTCTCTCTCGCTCTCTGTCTCTCTCGTAATATAGCTTTTTTACGCCCACTTGAAAAGCAAGAGCTAGCAAATTGACCTTATTCTATTGTCCTGTTTTGCGCGCCCACTTTATTGATGCACCAATATCAGTTCCTCCAAACCAAGTACATTTCTTTCACTCTCTGGGAAACACAAACACCATTAGCTATAGCGGAGCACCTTGTTGCGGGAAGAAACCAAAATATTAGGATGCCTATATTGTCAAGAGTGATTAGTTAGTAATTACTTACAAGTTAGTTATGATTACTGATAGTTTGTTGAGCTTGCAAGTTGTATAAACTGAATCATTCTTAGTTCAGTAAAATCAGTACTTAAATGAATCTGTATCAGAATTGTTAATCAATGAAGAAAGTTTCTTTTTCTCAAATTGTATCAAATACTTTTCCTAATATATATATATCAAGATATCCTCTTTTTCTTTTTTATTCTTTATTGTTTACCAGGTCATCTTGGACGAAACGAAACAAAAAAAAAAAAAAAAAAAAAGCAAATTAATTATTGATCTTTGCAGCAAAATGGTTGTCCTTTTGAATTTTTTTAATGGGTCGTCACAATCATGTCTCGCCCCAAATCCCAATCCAAGCGTGCCTCTCTACCTGTCGTCACAATTAGTCCATCTCCAATCAGTAACTTCACTGTCCTCTACCAGTTGATTGTAGAATTTTATCCTGCAGAATGATATTTTGGAAACAAATATAAGAGTTGGGTTCACAGAAATCAAATGGCATATAAGCATTCTTTACTCACAATGTGTCACCAAAAAATAAAAAAAAAGAAAAAAAAGAAAAATGTAATTTACCATGCCCTTTGGCCCAAGGTTGTCTTCACCAAGTCAGCAATTGCACTCATAAATTAATGAAACTTTTCCGTAGGATTAATAATAGGTACGATGAAAATAAATGCTATCTATAAAATTAAGATAAATAGGATGAAGATCTACTGATAATAACCACTATGAATTACTTACAACAAATAATGTAGAAGATTTAATTATTAAAGATATTAATGAATATGAAGAAGAAAAAGATATTATAATACAAGATAAAACAAATAATTTATAAAGAATTACAAAATTACATCTATTTTACATAATTTTACAATATACATTCTTATTTCTATACAGCGAATATGGTTATAGAACTCATTTAAGATGAAATAGAGACGGACCACGAAAATAACCTTTCACAAACAAAATAGGAGAACATTTTACTACTATCAACTACAACAACGAGACAATGTAAATAATACTTTATTCAAAAAATGAAAGACTTTTCTAATAATATGTAGTCAATGCATAAAGAATATCAACTAAAATATATTAAAAAAATCAAAATAATTTAAGATCAAAAATTTACTAAGACATCTGATACGCTATTATTAAATACATATACTAGAGCAAGTGCTAAAAAAAAATTATTCTTCCATCTTCGACCTTCATTCGAGCTTTTGCTACGTGTAATATGATCGATTATTCTATAATTGTTGTACCGGAATTAATTCTTTTCTTAATTAGTTATGATGATGATCAAATTAATCCACTTTTATACTTTAATACTTTAATAATGATAATCATTGTGCATACAGATCACCAGGAAGGGATCTCCGCATTAGGTATTTCTTTAATTTAGGGTTTCATTAGTTTATATATAATTAGGTTTTAGGTTCATAATCTCCGTGTGATTACTATATAGCAAAATCCATATGAAGTAGTAAGGTCATATTAATTACCTTTACCAAATGGAAAATGTGAAGAGGGCAACCAGGCCAGCAGGAGCATGCCTACACAAGTTGGCGACACCCAGAGCCATGGTCAGGGATGAAGCATGTAGCTGGAGTAGGAAATGAGTTTTTAAGAGGTAAGGCCTTATGGGGGACAACTACAGTTACTGCTCTTAAAAGCTTAGAGCTTTCACGTCATATCTACTACTCACTACCATTTAGTGGGCAGCCAACATTATGTTTTAATAGTTCACTGATCACAATTCAGCTTCACTATCACTACTTTTAGACGGACTACTCACTGATTAAGCTTCTCCTTGCTTCGTCTTGAAGAACGTTTTGTCAACAACGAATTTAGAAAATTTGTAAGACGTAGTTTGTGTATAAAAATAGTTTATAAATCAAAGCAAATAAATAGACAAGAATTTTATAGTGGTTCAGCTTCAAAAAAGATGAGCCTACATCTATTGTCTTGGGAATCTGACTGACCCAGATTCACCGCTTCTAAGATCTCACTTCAAAGAAATTTCAGAATAATAGAGAAATAATAATAGGGAATAGAAACCAATCTCACGACACAAGAATTTAAGTAAAAAATTCTCAAATCAGGAGAAAAACCACTGTCTCTCAGAAAAGAATTTCATTATATGAAAAGTTTCTACAATCACATAGATTTCCTTTTTTTCTACCCAATACACTCAAGCACTTTCTCATAAGTATTCTCTCACTCACACCTTATACTGCTACTCTTTGAAACTTCTTCTTTCACAAAGAAACTCTACTCTTTTTGAAAGGAGAAGTAAAGAGAGAAAGGAGAGAGAACTTGAAATGCTTTCAAGTTTTGGGATGAAGAGAATGATAAATGAAGTCTTTATTTATAGGCCTTGAAAGATAGTGAGACCTTGAAAGATAGTGAGAATACTATCTTTTACTATTACTATTACAGCTGTCCCTTTTCACTATTGCTATGACAGCTGTCATTTTCACTATTGTTATGATGGCTGTCCTATTCATTATTGCTATGGCAGTTGCCCTTTTTACTTCTATTCACACATACATCAACAATCTCCCACTTGAAGACTTGATTTCAATCACATCTTCACATACGTCTCATTTCATAGTTTACATTGCTATCATTGTCTTTACTGATAATCATACTCCACCATATGAGAATACATACCACTTAGAATTGACAAATTCTAAGAATTTCATCTCGTCTCATGTCGAAAGAACCATGCTAATAATTATGATGCTGACTCCCATGTTTAGCTTCTCCGGGAGTCCATCAGCCATCGATATCATTCAGCATATGTCTTACATCAATGCCAACCCAATGCCTGTGTGCAAACTTACTGCCATTAATTATAACACATCCTCTTTCACAGTGTCTTTGGAGATTAGCGGTATGCCATGAAGATGTACATATCATGATCAAAGGACAAGATCATCATCTCTATCATAGGAGACAATATTAGCAGCATCACCATATTTAGAGCTTTTAGCCAAGCCCGCTCTACCTTTTTGACAATTTCTTTTTAGGTACCTAGATTGTCCACACTCTCAGCAGATTACATTCTTTTTCATGGAGTTTTTCTTCCTAGTGTCAACTGCCAAGGCTGAGCCTTCAGATGAAACATTTCTTCCACCACCCGTCAGCCTTCTTTCTTCAGATAAAAGTTTACTTGTGACCTCAGAATAAACTACAGTCTCCTTCCCATGCACCAAAATAGGTTTTATATGCTCGTAGGAAGGTGGAAGAGACCAAATGAATCGCAATGCCTTATCTTCATCTTCAATCTTCACTCTAATAGCCTCCAATTCAGAAACGATACCATTCACAGTATTTAGATGATCAGAAATTTTCGTACCTTCATTCATTCGCAATGTATGAAACTACTCCTTCAGGTACACTCGATTTGAGACACCTTTCGCCTAATACAATTCTTTAAGCTTTCTCTAGAGATCTTTGGCCGTCATTATTCCAAGCACATTTGCAAGGATATTTTTAGCCAAATACATACGTATCGCACTTGCAGCTTTCTCATCCAGATCATCCCAGTCTTCATCGCTCATACTGGATTTCTCAGAATCTCTGCCCTTATAAGCCTCTCTGCCTTTTAAAACCTTGTGTAATCCAGATTGAATCAATAAATCCTTGACTTATATTCGCCACAAGCCAAAATTGATGTTCCCATCAAATTTCTCTACATCAGCTCTAACCGGAATTGAAATCTTATTTTCTGATATCTTGCTTCATACTTCTAACTTGGAAAACCGCTAAGAAAATTTCCAAGAAAGATTAAAGAGTTCAAATACTTCCACTTGAACACAACCTCCTTATACAGAATTTCTTAGACTAACACCAAGCTATAGTGTAACAAAGAACCCCACTCTGATACAATTTGTTAGGAATCTGACTGACCTAGAGTCGCCGCTCCCAATATCTCACTTCAAAGAAGTGTCAGAATAATAGAGAATAGAAACCAATCTCACAACACAAGAATTTAAGTGGAAAATTCCTAAATCAGGAGAAAAACAACTGTCTTTCAGAAAAGAATTTTACTATATGAAAAATTTCTACAATCGCATAGATTTCCCTATTTTCTACCCAATGACCCCAATACACCCAAACACTTTCTCACAAGTATTCTCTCACTCATTCCTTACACTGCCACTCTTTGAAACTTATTCATTCACAAAGAAACTCTACTCTCTTTGAAAGGAAATGATTTAATTAGAAGAGAGAACTTAAAATGCTTTCAAGTTTTGGGATGAAGAGAATGATGAATGAAGTCTCTATTTATAGGTCTTGAAAGATAGTGAGAATACTATCTTTTACTATTGCTATTACGGTAGCCCCTTTTCACTATTGCTATGACGGCTGCCATTTTAACTATTGCTATGACGTCTGCCCTATTCACTATTGCTATGACGACTTTCCTTTTCACTATTGTTATGACGGCTTCCCTATTCACTATTATTATGACGGCTGACCTTTTTACTTCTATTCACACATACATCAACACACTATTCTTCACTATTTTCTGGAGAATTACAAAAGTTTCTTTAAGTCTCAAGATGAGAATAGAGAGAGAATTGCAAAATGTAGCGAAGTATTTTTTTATAACAACACTGAGCTCCCTTCATATAGGTGAGGATGGCTCAATGTTTCCCAATTGTGAAAACGGGTAAGTGTGTAATCAGAAAATACAATTTGAGTAACAATATAATTGGGTAATAACTTAAATGGAATGATTGGTCGATCTCCATTCAAGAACTTGTTTCTCTTTCTTTGTAGATTACCCGTTTGATGAAGCTTGATCTAGTTTTCTTTTCATATTTGTCGTACTTAACTCATTCGGATGAGGTCGCACTTCGATCAGAAAAATTTACATACGTCCTGACTCATTCAACTCGGTTGCTAACTTTTCCTTATTAGCATTGACCAACATATAGATTTTAGATTGCACAACATGTCACATCGATAATTTCCGAATATGTTTCCCATTTACTTTTAATTAATAGATAACGAATGGTATAATTACTATTTCTAATGTACTTTCCTCGACCATAAAGAGACACTCCTTGTATAAGCAGTGGCAGGCAACATGTATATACCAGTCAATATAACACCCGGCTAGTCTACCAATAAATAAGTTAAGCAAATCATTGTTTCTCAAACTAATATTAACGATATAATCTACGCTGCTCATCAGTCCCAATACCTGTTTTAGGCAATATATTTGGATACCCATTTTATTTTTTTAATCCGAATTTGACCTTTTTACATAAACATTTCAATACTTATACTATAAATATACAAAGCCATACATAATTTTTTTTTTTTCGAAAAACACGTAGAAATCTGATAAAAATTAAAAACCGGGTGTGTATCCAAATATGGTTTTTAAAATGAAAGGGGTAGTTGTCAACTATTATCATTTAAGCAAATTAGATTTTTTAAGGTAAAAGTTTTAAAAAATTGAAAAATATCTGATTTTGAAATTATTCTAAAAATTCTAGATTTAATTAGAAAAATATCGCTTTAAAAAGTATTTAGAAAAATACAACTTTTTGTATTTGGTGAGATACTTGAGGTATCCTGTCAAACTACCTAAGGTACCTTGATTGGTTACTTCAAGTAACTAAATTGATTTCCGAAAGTAAATCAACTGGTTATTTCGAGTACCATTGAAAAATACCAATTTTAAAGAAAAATTGATATTTTTCTATTTCTTTATTAAAAGTGATATTTTTCTCATTTTTTTAAAAAACATAGTTTTATAAATCTATCCGGGTTTTTCCTTCAAAATCAATTTTTTTTAAACATTATGGACTTGGATTTCTATAAAATGCCCTTATCATTTTTTAAAAGGGAAATTTGGCCTTTTACGTCATTTTTAGAAAATAATTTGAAAATATGTCGGGCTATATTTTTTAGGTCCGACATGGTTTTTATTTAGAAAGATACAATTTTCTAAAACATATTTAGTAAAATACAATTTTCTAAAATAGTAACTAATAATCGGTAATCAGTTTCCAGAAACTGGTAACTAGTAATCAAAGGTATTTATAACTGATATAAAACTTGCAACTCGTAACTAGTAACTAGTTTTAAAAAATTGGTAACTAGTAATTATTTTGAAAATGGTATTTTCTCATTTTTTTTTTAAAAAAATTATATATTTCTAATAAAAATGGTAAGGAGATTGAAAAAAAAAATTATGACCTCTGTATTTTTGTATCTTCTGGGTTTTTATAGGTAAAACTGTTAGAAACTGATCTTTGGGCTTCTTACAAAAACCAAGGCCCAAAGTCCAAAAGTTTAGAAAGTATCGGATGGGATGAATTTTTGAAAAATCTCGCATTTATTTAGAAAATATAATCTTTTTAAATATATTTAGAAAGACATCACCTTTTAAGAATATTTATATAAGTACTTATTCTTTAAAATTGATATTTTTCAATAACAATCGAGGCAACCAATTGGATTACTTGGAGTAAATAATTGAGGTACTTGAGGTAACTAATGCAATTACCTCAAATATCTTGTCAATTAATAACAAATGATATTTTTCTAAATAAATCCAAATTTTTTCAAAGAAATTTAAAATCCGAGATTTTTCCTTTTAATATTTTTTTTTGAAAACTTACCACATAAAATCAATTTCCTATTTTTATTCGGCCAACCAACAGTGGAATTTACAGGGCTAACCAAGATAAATCTGGCTTGCCATCAAGAAAAGTTAAAGTTAAAAATAAGGAAATTAGAGGGAGTGTCCTTTTTCCACACTTCATTTTAGTAGACAACCATTTTTCTATTTTTATAGTTATGCTTTTTCCACTTGATATATCTATTTAGCTATCAAACTTAGTTTATATATTGAGTATATTATTTAAATTTTATGCTAACCATATCATACTTTACGTTTGTTATATATACTAACATATTGGTCATTTTGCTATAATATATAATAGAGAGGAAAGATAGAAATAACAATGTTTTTCCTTTCTTGTGTATATATATCAATCAGTTATAAATAAAAAGAAATCTAACCTTCCTCATTCATTTATGTATATATGCGCATTCTTTGTCGTTTTGGTTTTTTTTTTTTCTTTCTCAAGTCATTCCCTTTCCAAATGAGAGCGTGGAGTCCAAATGATAAAGATTGTAACGTGAAAATTGGAGGTTAATTAAATACAATTTTGACATGGAGTACTAATGGAACGATTATAACATATGTTATAAAAAGATGTCCCTATATTGCAATGTTGAATGCAATGATGAATTGATATGCATAAACGAGCGTGTTCTTCTTTTTCTTTTTTCCTTTCTTTTTTGAGGGGGGAAGGAATGTATGAGTCAAGGAAATGGATGAAGTGCACGGGGAAAAAAAGAAAAAAGAAAAAGAAAAAAAGAAAAAAGCTGTGAACCACATATATTTGATGTATTTTGAGGGGGGAGGCATATCTCATGTCTAGGACACGGACGATGGAATCCGGGAATTTTAAAATTGTTTTTTTTTTTTTTTTTTTTTTTTTTTTTAAAAAAAATTAAAAAAAAAAAAAAAAAGAATAGGGGTGGTGGGGCCGGTGGGGTTTGAAAGCGCGGACCGTCAGGGAGATGCCTACCAGACTGTGAACCACATATATTTGATATTCCAATCTTTCGTTTGACTTTGAAAATCACGGAGTAAGGACGGTCCATTCCGGTGGACATGAATAATCCATCCGCGGTTTCAAACGTCCGTTCAATTATGTATCTTTATTTTATGTATATATAACAGATCTAATAATTAGGAGAATTCTTCTAAATTAATTAATTATTTTATATACAACAGATCTAATAATTAGGAGAATTCTTCTAAATTAATTAATTATTTTCACAGTACGTACGTAACATAACATTTCTCTTCAATTTCCCATACGAATGTATAATATTAGTATGCTAATCGATATATATAATAGGAATGAAATATGCACACGACTTTTAGCGGAAAAAAAAGAAAAGAAAAGAAAAATTGCACTAAGACTTAGCAATCAAGATTTAAAAGGGAAAAAAAAAAAAAAAAGTAATAACAGATATCAAACCAACGATCTTGTTATACGAATAGAAAAAGAAATCAAGAAGAACATGTAACATGTTACAACTTTCTTTCTTTTTGTTACTATTTTTTTTTTCAATCTTCGGCAATGGTGCAGGAAACGCACGTACCGTTTCATAATTCGTATACATATTGCAAATTACATAGGACGATTATGACAAAATTGAGGAGTAATATTTAAAGCGATTGGGATGATGATGAGCGAAAGGCTTAAAGGTCCACACAGGATCCAAGTGTGTTTGCTTTGATATTTTACAGGGGGGATCGATCTCTGGTGTGCTTAATTAGTATAGAAAAAAAAAATATATATAAATAAAAAAAGAAATAAAAGAATATTTTATGGGTAGAATTAATTAAGTATGGGATTCAATTCGGATAGGGCGGCTTGCAATTGGTCTGGAGTCTAGAGGATGGTACCTTCGTAGATGGTGGTGAGTCTGATCCTGAAGGAACGCACAGCCAATTTGGCTCTTGTGGAAGTGAATCTCCGCAACTTCCTCACAGATCCAGATCGAGATATACCTAAAGGAGTTGTTGAAGAAGAAGAGGAAGTCGTCTTATTGTAAGGCTTTTTCTTGGCGGATGATGATGATGATCCTATGGTTGTATAATAGTCCTGGTCGAATTGGAATTGGACGCCATCTGAAGAATCGTCATCATGCTTATGCTTATTAAGATGGAGATGGGTGTGGTTATAAAGGTTGACAAAGGAAGAAAGTGGAGAAATGCGGGAGTATTTGCGGCGGCGACTGTGGCCATCATTATCCTTGCGGAGGGCGACGCTTGCTTTGACTGCCAGAGCGGCCATGTCGGAGGCGGAGAGAGGTTGTTCCCTTTTGGAAGAGGAAAGCACGAAATAGATCTGATTGGGTTGAAGTTGGTCTTCCAATTCTAAGGCCGGAATCACTTGGTCGAAGTACAAACTCTCCGAATTGCACATAAACACACTACTACTACTACTAGAACTAGAACTCGCTTCGGCTTCTGCAAGGACATGGGAGACCAGAACTGGCGCTGGATATTGACGGAGATCGCCGTCGACTGAGATCACTTTAGCACTAGTAGTAGAAGATGCCCACGTCGGAGCAACAGACCCACTACTTCTTACAGAGGAGAAGCAACTGCCCATTTTGAATCAATTAGCAAAGGCACGACTATTTGGAGAGAATATTAATGGAGGAATACAAGCAGCAGGCAGCAGAGAGAGAGATATATATATATATATATATACACGCACAACTTGAAGCTGAAGGCCTTTTTTTTTAAAAAAAAATATATGTGACTTTGTTTATATGGAAATTTCAAAGAAAGGCCTGACTGTCGTGTTTGTTGAATCTGGTACCGTATGTATCATTATCATATATGAGTATGTGGTGACGCAAAGCGAGGCTGTCACACACAACACAAAACAGCGGGCTTCCGCTTTGCTTTGCTTTGCTTTGTTTACAAATTAAACTGACTTTGTATATTAATTTTTTAGTTTTAGTTCGTTATACAATTTAGAATATAGTGCGTGCGTGCGTGCGTGCGTATTTGCTGATCAGCCTTCCTTACCATTACTCATCACTCGCAACTCTATTTCGATTCTTGAGGACCAAGTTTCAGTATGACACGTGGGTTGGTAACGTTATCCAATTACGTCTTCTTTTTTCTTTTCTATTTTCTATTTATTGACTTCCTTTTCATCTTCCTATTTTGTCTTTTCTTTTTATTTTTCCTTCCTAATTAATTTCCGCCTCAGTTGCTGTCCCTTTTCCAGCTTTTTCCTAATCTATTCTATTCTTTTCTTCTTCTTTTTTTTTTTTTTTTTTTAATCAACCCGTTTTTAACGAATCACGTACGACGCCTACTCTTTTAGTCTTAGACTTTTAGTCTTTAACTATAAAAAGTAAACCAAGTACACCTCTATGTAAAAAGTAAACTAAGTACACCTACATGCCTTCAAATATAAATGCATATATATATATATATATATATGTTCCTTCTTTGACTCCCTCTCACTCTTTTTTTTTTTTTTTTTTTAATCAACCCGTTTTTAACGAATCACGTACGACGCCTACTCTTTTAGTCTTAGACTTTTAGTCTTTAACTATAAAAAGTAAACCAAGTACACCTCTATGTAAAAAGTAAACTAAGTACACCTACATGCCTTCAAATATAAATGCATATATATATATATATATGTTCCTTCTTTGACTCCCTCTCACTCTTTTTTTTTTTTTTTTTTTTTTTCCCCCCTCCTTCTTTTTTTTTTTTTTTTTTTTTTTTTCCAACCATTAATTTAGTTAGAAAGAAACGATATTATTAAGTATTGCAGGACTTTTTCTTTAAAAAAAAAAAAAAATTACACACATTTTTTGTGTCGTGCTGCTGTTAGACACGAATATCTATCGACACGTATGGGCCAACGCAACATAATTGGACTGTTTGTGGTTGCATATTGCTCATTATTTCATTTATCAAATGCAAGATCAAAAGTTATTCCCTTCTATCAACTATTGAGATAAGAAGGCAGGGTAATATATTTTCTAATCAAGTCCACAATAAAGGCTTTGAAGAAATGTGTTTAGACGTGATAACCACCACACCAGTACTTAGCCACACACATATGACATGAACCCTTTTATTCCAATTCCAATGAAATGGAATCAACGAATGATATTAATTGCTCACATGTGAAGGCAAAGAAAATAAGAAACGTACCTAGCTACGTGGGTGTCTGTCCAATCAAAACTAAAGACTCGTCCATTCGGTCTTAATTCTCACATTGTTAAGGTATAAGTATATAAGTGAACATTCGAACAATCTCTTGGGTCCTTGCACATAATGTGAAAAGTGAAATTAAGCCCGTGATGACAAAAAACAACATTGCGGCTATTGGTGTATATGGCTTCACCATTTTTGGGCTAATATAGGATGTCTTGTATCATAAACCAGCCCAAACGTTCTTGGGTCTAGAGCCTGGTTCCGTAACGGTATTGAATCTTGATTAACTTACAGTACTAGAAGTGACCACCAGTGTTTTACACGTCGTGTGCTTTCAGTTTATTTTCTTAGTTGAACAAAAGTCAAAGTCAAAAGCTGCCACTTGTTCTAAGAATTATATGCATCGTCTCTAACGTCTCAAACTGCAGGTAGGTTCTTAGGTAAGATTAGTTAGTTGTCCATTATTTTGATAACAAATGTGGTAGGAGGATTTAGATGGAACTGACCGCCTGAGGTGTCAAACATTCTTGTGCATACACAGACACGTCTCATGCAAACTGCCAATTACTTCTATCAATATTAGCATAGCTAACAACAAAACTAATTAATTATAGTGGCCGGTTGGGTTCAATCCAAAGTAAGAATCCATCATTATTTTTTGTAAAGCAAATGAAGAATAAGTAAGAAACATATAAACTTGTTTAATGCATTTGTTATGTTCCCCCCCTGATTCATGCAATATTATTAGCTATATCGTATTTACAGCTACTCTATATACATACATATACATATATATATACACACTAATGCTATATATGAATATTTATATACTAACATCCTGTTAATATTTTTGATCTAGCACTATTTACGGGCTTAACCTGTTTTTTCTTTTGTCTTAATTGAATTGAAGTGAATTATAACTGACAATACTTCTCAGTTTTGATACAAAGTACTCTCAGTTTTCATATTAATAAGAATGCTGAAGATGGTGATTTAATTGTCTGATATCCAGAATAATTGTATTTTGTTGCACACAATAATTTTGTCTATGATTCTTGAGATGTTAGAAAACTGTGTTTAGTTGCGCATAAAAATATACTTAAATTAAAATTAAAAATAATTAAAAAATTAAATTACTTATAAAATAATTTATTATGATTCTTCGGATGCCGTATTTTTTTTGTTTCGGTTTTTAAAATAAATTTTAGATGGAGGGTCATTTAAAATTTTGGTAACTTTAAAATAAATCTTACTTAAGAAGATTTGATTCCCGAAGTGATTACTTTACTAATTATTAAAATGATACTAAATATGAGAATACATTAAAATACTCATTCGCACCTAAAGATTATCTCGTACGCCCCTCCATGATATTGAAAGCTCTGCTACTAAATGGGGTTTGTAATCCAAAGTCTCATATTGTAACACTACAATTTCAAATTTAATATTTAATTAAATCAATAAGTTAGAGCATAATTTTTTATCTTCTCCTATTAACAGGCTGCACTAAATGTATGGGCTTAACCTGTTTTTCTTTTTTTTTTTTTCTAATAATGAAAGACATTAATTGTAGCAAATAATACTTCTTGATTTCATTAATTTGGATCATAAAGAGGAGGAGAGAGAGGGGGGGGGGGGGTTAACGGAATTGTTAGGATAAAAAAATAAAGGAAAGCTAGCACTACCGTTATAAAAATAAAAGTAAAAAGATCAGAATTAACTGAAAAGTTATAAGCCTCATCATCATTGGAAGGGGATTTTTGTACCTATTGGTAGTAATTCAAAAAAAAATTACTATTTTGAGTTTCTCCTTATATATTCGTTATAAAGTGTTAGTAATTTATTCTATAAAATCTCATATAGCTTTTATCCTTGTCCCTAATATTATGTTAACCTTATATCATCTTATTTCAGAGTGATGGTACGTCTATAGATATATTGACAAACTATCTAGAAAAAGTAACCTAATGTCTGTTATTCATTATATTGACATTATATTATTCGTCTACTATTTTTTTTTTTACAACTCTACTCATTATTTGCCATCTAAAATGCTACGTAATCATTAAAAGGTTTTACTAACATTGTTTGTCGTTTCCTATTATTTATTCTTTAAGAATTGTATCATAACTATCTAATTATAATGTGTCTGTTAAGCCTTATCACTGCAATTAAAAAACTTATATGTAACAATATATCCGGCGCGAAAATATCAATATACATTAGAAAGCTAGGGGGAAAAAAAAAACTCGTGCCAGAAGAAAAAAAATCCGAAACCCCATAATGTTACCCCATTGAAATTTTTCCAACTGTTTTCAAAATAAAAAGTTTATTTTCGTTATTCTTCAATTTATTGATTTTTTTTTCAAAAGTATATCACAATTGGAGGCAATATTATTAACGAATCAAAAAATAATATAATATTACAAAAGCTCCAACAAAATTCAATGAAATCTATATTATGATAAACCAGTACAGTCACAAATAACCAAATGCCAAATAGAAACGAGGAGCAGAGTGTGAAAACTGATAAATGCTTATTGATATTGTTTCATTCATCATTCATCGTGTAAATAAATATGTACAAGATATTTATACCGATAAGGATGTTCACAAACATCCCCCAGACAGGATCTCAAAATAAGGAAAAAAATATATTCCTCAAAATATGGAGGAATATTCGTTCATCTTCTCTTCTTTTCACATCTCAACACTCCTCTCAAGTTTTGTACGTATCAACTTGCATAAGAATTTAGAACAACTTAAGAAATTTCTCATCTTATACTTAAGTTTACATGAGCTCACATATCAGAATCACACTATCGTGACTTTTACGACATAAGTTTTAATTTAATTCAATACCACACAAAATTATTTACAGTTGTTGTCAACACTAAGACACTTTTGCTTTTTTCATCTTGGATCTTCATTTCAACTACTGAAACATGCAACAGTGGAAGTCTCTTTAAAATTTTTTGTCTGTAGGTCACAGTTATAGTCCCACTATTCTAAATACTCAACAAGTTCAAAACATCGTTTTTTTTCGTATGACCAGTCTTGTGACAATGGATGGATTTGTGCTTGAACTTGTTAGATTTTGATTATTGATTTTGAGGAAGTCATTTTTGATTGAATTTATTTTGAGTCATCAATACCAAAAATTCTAATTGCTCTGCCTTCTTGTTCAATGTGGTGCGTTACATTTCTTGATGGCAAACTAAAAAATAGTAATATTCTAAATTTAGAATTGATTCTTTGCATAGAATATCTCTCCAAATTTGATCAAAAACATTGCCTAAGCTAGCAAAGAATAAGTGAACCCTTTGTCATTTATTAGTCTTGCGACATATTTTGATATTATCTGGATTCTTTATAAAGACCTTATTAAGATTGTAAAAACCTGGATTTTTGGGAGGATAATTTGGATATTTTACCAATTTTTGGGTATTATGTTGGGTGAATTAATTTGTAAAAATTTTGTGCAGACAGACTAAATTATAATTAATTTTAAGGATTTAATTAAAAGGGTTTGGGAACTCGGGACTATAGTACAAATTATTAAAAATATGTACAGTTTCATATATTCTCACTCATGTGGGTTCCCTTTTCCCAGTTACTCTCTCTCTCTCTCTCTCTCTCTCTCTCTCTCTCTCTCTCTCTCTCTCTCTCTCTCTCTCTCTCTCTCTCTCTCTCTCTCTCTCTCTCTCTCTCTCTCTTGCTCGGTCGGTCGAAGGGGAAGGAGAAGCTGCCTCCGCCCCCCGCTGTCGTCTGCCCAAGCAGCCCACTGGCGAAGCTCTCCCGTGCCGCGCCGAGCTGATGCCAACTAGTTGCTACCACCGGAGAAGCCGCCATTGCCGGAGAAGAGAAGTGGTCCGTTTCGGATTTCTCATCACCGGCGACGATTCTGGCTACCATTTGACCTCTAACCGGGCTCGTTAGATTCATCTTGTCGAGAGGAAGCTCAAGTATATATATCTTAACCCTATACTACATGAATTGAAAGTTGCCATTTTTGGAATATTTTGAGCTTGAGTTGACTTTTTGATCCGGACGTTAGATCGTGTTTTTGTTGTCATTTTTGGATTGTACTCAGAAAATGAGGAAGTTTGATATATATATATATATATATATATATATATATATATATATATATATATATTACATATGTTTGGTAATCGGCATGAAAATCGAAATCGGACAGCTAAGATTTGCCTTGATTTATGTGCAATCGGCCCGGTGTGGGCCTGGACCTGAATTGGACAAGTTATATATCTAACCTAGTTATTTTGGGTACTAGGAATTCAATGAAGAGGTCCGTTTGTGGAATTAAAGCTCCGTTGAGAAGTTGGTTTTTTGCAAGAGGACGATCGACGACTTGAAATTGGTTCCCGACCCTCCGGATGATCGTCGACGACGCCTTAAGGATTCAATAGCGTGGTATCTCTATTCTTGTGAGATAGAGATTTGGTTACTTTTGTTTTATACTATTTTTGAATAAAACTTATTTTCTGCAACATATGAGAACAAATGTGATTTTTGATTTTCTGATGGACTGTGATAGTATGATATATATATATATATACTGTATTGTTTTGAGGTTTTTCTGAGTACATGTTATTTTGGATATATAAAAAATAGAGCTGTTCTGCTGTCCGGTTTTCTATGAAAACCTAATATACTTATTTTATTGAAAAACTAGAGTATGATTATTTTCACAATTCAGTTCCATATTGCACGTGTCATATGAACATACATGAGCACCGTGTTAGTATCATGGGTCTACAGTATGGCACTGCGTGCCCCACCATTGGTATAGAGTCTGTAAACCCGTGCGAGATTTTGTTACTTATGATTATCTCCCTATTTGATAGGTGTAGGCAATTCGGTTGCTTCTCCAGGTTTGGTAGGCGACACATAGGTGTCCCTTCTGGTTATGGGCTTAGGTGTCAGGCAGGCTATTAGGTACACTTAGTGCCATCATCCTGGGTTTTTACAAATGAGAGGATGTGAGCTCATGGGTATGGGTTGATTTATATCATGTGCATCTGAATTGAATGATTTTGATTATACTGATTTATTTACACTTATACGTGACGAGTTCCGGTTTTGGATTATTATATATGTATGTATTGGATTTAAACTAACCATGCAGGAGCTTTCCATCACTAAAATGTATTCGATCGAGGTAATTATTTTTCTTACTAAGTATTTTATGCTCACTCTATTTCTCATTTCCTCAGATGGTATCCAGTGCGATCTTGGAGATCAAGAGGAGTAAAAGGCCATCGGAATTGTAGTTTATTATCTTGGTAATGCTTGAAGTGTATAGTTGTGGTGTTTGGATTGTTTGAGTTTTGTTTTAGTATTGAACCAAGATTACTATTTTCCATTTTGTCTGTGAACTCATGTATACCATTTGGATATCTGTTTTGAAGTGAATGATGATGATATTTGAACATATATTTGATTTACGTCTTTTCGGTGTTTATTCGATCTATATCTAATAATGTATACGAACTGTAAGAGAGGTTCACCGGATGAAATTCTAAATATTTATTTTATTTAAAATGGATTGTTTTATAGAATTAAAACTTTTTAGGCATTTTCAAATAAATTAAGGAATTTCTCATCCTTGTGAAATTCTCCTTCTGCCACTAGTGCGGGTTTTGGGCTGTGACAAGGATGGTCTTATTCTTGGAAAATTTGAGTTGGCTCTCCATTACATACAAAGAGTATTTTTCTCATTTTGTTTTACTGAGAAAGTATTCTGATTCAAAGTAAATATTTATAATTCATCACTATTATCGTAGAATACTTTGGACAAGGCATCCCAAATATCGTAGGCAGTGAGTATGCATAATTAATGCCTTGTAATTTCTTGTGACATAGACATTAGTAGCCACCGTTTGATCTTTTAATTTTTAGCATACTATTTTTTGTATCGTGCATCTGATTTCATAAGTGGCTTAGTCTTGCCATAAATATAGGATATCTTGTCTCTTTCGGTAATATACATTTCTATCAACCGAGACCATATATCGTAATTTGTCTTTGTAAAAGTAATTCTCGTATTGAATACTCCTTCAGATTGAACTATAACAGGAATAGATTTGACCCATAATGATTCAATTTGCTGTTCACTCATCATTTGTTTTTTTGTTCACATTTTTTTGGTTTTTGTTTCTTTTTTTTTATAATTTAATTTTTTTAGTATATATGTGTAAATAATATAAAAGAAAATAAAATAAAGTACAAATAATAATATTAATAATAAAATAAGTAAAAAAAGGTAAGGATAAACTTAAAGGAATTATATATAAATGACTTAAATCAAACTATATATATATAGTTAAGAAGTATAATAGAGTTAAAGGATACAATACCTCAGCAGAGCAACATGTTGCTGGTGGTGGCACACAATGGAGCTCGACGAATGAGCTTAGTGCTCAGTGGTGGGTGTTCGACGAAAGACTTCGGTTGTGGCGTGGAGCTTGGCGAATAAGCTCGATGCTCGGCGGTGGGTTGAAGGAGTTTGGTTCTGGTGCTCGGCAAAGACATGTTCGATAGGTCTGACGGTTTATAGTGGCTATGAAGAGAAGAGCCAAAAAAAATCGCTTAGTCGTGTTTTTACAATTTAGTTTTCTGAATAGATAAAAAATTTAACAAAATACTTAGCCTGTGGTGCCTATTATGTGTAAAAAGAATAGAACATCCTTCTTCATGATCATATAGAATACTATGTTAGTGGAGGAGCATTAAATACTTAGTATCCAAATCGTGTATACAAAACACGGTTTGCATATTTAACACGGTAAAAGAAAAGAAAAATAAAACGTGTACAACCCGTGTGTAATAAGTGTGGTATATTAGGAAACTTTGAGAGAAAAATGTGTAAAGTTTGGAGAAGCCTCAGTTATAAATAGTGTCATCTTTCATTGTTTCTCATCCCAGAAAGTGAGAGACATCAAGTTTTAAAAAAGTCAGAGTAAAATTGTGAGATTTTATTCTTTGAGAGTTAGAAAAAAATACAATTTTTCCCTTGGGTGTATTCGGGGTCTGGGGTGTGAGTTGAGAGTGTTTAGTGTAAACACTTGTAAAAGTTCCTTTTCTCTCATTAGTGAAAATCTGCAGTAGCTCCGTAGACGTAACTAATGTTGGGATTTATGCCCTAAAAAGTAGATTTTCAATTTTACTCTTTTGAGTATAAACAACTATCTCTTATATAAAATTATGACATTTGCTAGATTAAAATATCTTAGTTGAATAGTTTATTCATCTGAAAAAGATTCCATAACTTTATATGTGTATAAAGTAACAAACATGATTAAGTGTTAATTATGGAGAGACTTGTTTCTTTATCTAAGTCTAAATGAAGTAGTTCACAATCTGGAAAAGAAGATGGAATACTTTATTTACTATAGGTTATAGTGTTTGTCTATCTCAACGGGAATGATGTGTCTCAAATCATTGAAGTATCTGACTTCTGATAGAAACACTATATGTATTAAACTAGACTAGGTAATATAAAGAATTGGAGTGCCGTAACTCAATTTTTATATTATCACAAACTAGCTCTTAGCATATGAATCTTAATCCTTGATGTTTGACTGGACTTGCTTTCATGGGTTATAGCCTTTTGATTTGTTAAAAGACTAATCTCTATGAAGTTAGAGGTGAACTTTGACATATTGGAGGTTATGACTTATGAATTGATGGGAACACCAAATAGTTAAGGACACTATATATTAATGCCACTTTAGATTCTTTCAAGATTTATAGAATAATTAAATCTAAGATCTTAGTATTCACTTTGTGAATTAGTTGATAATTTTGTCTAAATGGCCATTGAGAATAAAATTATCGACAACATTATTCTTTGATAGAAAGATGGTAACTTAAAGGTAAATAGGTGTTGGACGGGTATTACGGTAATTTCATCTATCCAACTACGACATTGTATAGGGATTATATATGTGGTATAGATTATGCTAGATGAATTGGTTAATCAAGGTTAGTTGATTAAATCTCTATAAAAGACATGACATTTAATCTAAGAGTGCAGTATTGGGCCTTTAGTGAAGTGTCTCATTTACTAATAATGTTTATATAAATACCAAAATAAGAGTTATTATATATTTATCATATTATTGGAGCTTAGATTATTTAGATCCATTAGGTCTTTTGTCTAACTCAATTAAGCTCATTAATTAGTTGGTGGTATTTGTGAAATAAGTTTCAAGAAACTGTGTAAAATAATAATTCTACACAGAAGTTGATATTTTTATAAATAAGTTTCATAAGTTGGACATATTTATTAAAATACACCCAAAGCCCAAATTGGAGAACAAGCCTAATCCTAATTGGACTAAGGTTAGCAGTTTTTGGTCCCATATATATAAGATATATGAGAGAAAAAAACTGCATAGTAGCTCTAAGGAGTCACAAGCATAAGGCACAGGGAGAGGGAGAGAAAATTCGGCCAACCTAGGCTAAGTGAGAGTGAAAAAGGTTTTCCACAATCTCATAGTCTCATCTCCCATCCAGGTATTCCATAAGATCAAAAAGGCATTCTTAATCGTTCTCCAATGAAGGTTTCGACTTGGTACCCACTCGCTTCGTCAACCAAGAGCAAGAGCGTAGACAAGAAGAACTAAAGTTGGAGATTTGATCACCATTAAGAATGAGATTAAAGAGGAACACGCTATAAGAGATAAACCCTAATCTCATCTCTAGGGTTTTGTATCTAGATTTGATTTATGTTGTACATGATCCTGTATATGATGCATGTGTATTATATGGT